>CM056379.1:16757017-16887117 GCA_029718625.1 Synaphobranchus kaupii
GTACAGCTTCCAGACCGGGGCCTGATGGGAAACAGTCTCCTTCACATGCCAGTTCCGTGCTGCGCTCCGTCTCTGAGGGCGCACATAGAACGCAGCGCAGCCACAAGTAAGGAAAGCAAACAAAGCCGTTGCCCGTGGTTACGCAGGCTCATTGGCCGTGCGTTCAAAATCTGAGCTTGTCACCCTCGATTCCCCTCATCTGAGTGTGCTATAGGTTCAACCTAACCTAAAAAAAACCATGCTTAGGTCTCTAAAACTCACAATTGCAAAAAAAAGAGTTGCTTTTGTAAATTGTGTTAAATAACTGTGTGTGTGTGTTTTCATAAAACAGTGCGTGTGCTTGTGAGTTTAGTTGTGACACCACAAATGCATATGTGTGTGTCTGGATTTACAAGGCTGGGCGGCATACATCTATCAAAGATCTTGAATCACATAATCCTCATTCCTCCCGTTTCCCAGGGTATCCAACAAGTCAAATTTCATATAGGATAGACTAAACAAAACCTCAAATTGGACTGGACTGTACTAAAAATGGCTTGGCTGGGAATCAGCTAATCTATATTTTTAATCTGCTTTGTCTGCAGTGAAAGTGTTTTTTTTTCCCCTTCACATGCTAGTAGCAATACAACATGCAAATGCAAGTGCTAGTTAGCACATTTCCTGAACCTAGACCACTGTCCTTTCCTGCAAGTGAGCCACTGAGACATCAAACTAAACCCAGGGATCTGTTCCAGAAAGCAGGATTAGCTGAGTTAGCTGGATAACTGCACTAAGTAAAACCCGGAACAGCTCTTTTTTCTTCTGTCCATGTTCAGATTAGAGAGGGTTCTGGGTTTTACTCAATGCAGTTATCCAGCTAATTCAGTAATCCTGCTTTCTGGAACAGATCCCTGGGTTTAGTTTGATGTCTCAGTGGCTCACTTGCAGGAAAGGACAGTGGTCTAGGTTCAGGAAATGTGCTAACTAGCACTTGCATTTGCATGTTGTATTGCTACTAGCATGTGAAGGGGAAAAAAAACACTTTCACTGCAGACAAAGCAGATTAAAAATATAGATTAGCTGATTCCCAGCCAAGCCATTTTTAGTACAGTTCAGTCCAATTTGAGGTTTTGTTTAGTCTATCCTATATGAAATTTGACTTGTCCCCATAATTAGGGCTAATTCTCTTCATGGCTTTGTAAAAAAATAATAATAATTAAAAAATCACAATGAATATTCCCATTAGCATCTCAGCTACATGTTGAAAAATATTTACCTTGGGTAACTTTAATAAGGTACAGACTACTCCAGGTCAAAGTGCTCAGGGGAAAACATTTATTGCAAGAAGCAAGTTTAACAGATCAGCTGATGAAACAATGCAGAATTGATAGGCATGCCGGAGTTTCTGTAAACACTGAGAGAGGTTGGCAGGCCCGGAGAGTGTTTGTGTTTGAGTCCTATGTCAACACTCAACAGCCGGGTTTCACACTGAGCCCCCAGCCCACACTTTCTGGGACGTACCCCTTACCAAATCTTAGCCTGAGGAATGTTCAAAATATTGAATTAAAATGTTTTTCCCCCCCTGCATCTGGCACTTGTTCCAGAAAGCAGGATTACTGAATTAGCTGGATAACTGCACTGAGTAAAACCCGGAACCCTCCCAAATCTGAAATATGGACTGAAGTAAAAAGAGCTGTTCCGGGTTTTACTTAGTGCAGTTATCCAGCTAACTCAGTAATCCTGCTTCCTGGAACAGGCCGCAGGTCAAGTCAGATCTTGTTGTTTTGAAAATGGGTATCTTTCTTGCAGAGATATAATAATGTAAGTTTAATAGTAAGCAATTAATAATTTATACATCATTTATGAATATGAACAGAGGATGCCTATAGCAGAAATAAAATGTGACTTTTTAACTGAAGGTCTGTGACAGTAAGAGATTCTGTGAGTTATGGTATGCAAGAAAAGCAATAACAAAAAAAAAAAATAACAAAAAAAAAAACCCATCAGTCATCACAAATTAAAACTGACCCCTGAGACACAAAGCTATTTATAACCTGTTATGTAAAGAGTGATGTAAATTATGGTGTTTGGTCTTGTGTTCATGCATGCGTGTGTGTGTTTCTGTGTGCATACATGTCAGCATGTACATTGTATTTGTGCATGTACGTTTGTGCGTATACAGAGATCAGCATATCTGCATGTTTGTATCTGTGTATGTGTGTGTGCACGTCTGTCAGCATTAGCTGCATGTTTGTGAGTGTCTTTATTTGTTGATGTGCGCATGCATGTCTGCATGTTTGTATCTGTGAGTCTGTGTGCTATAGGACAACTTCCTGTTTTAGCCTCCCACAAGCCCGAACCCAACAGCACAATAGTCTATTGTCTGTGGGCTGAGACGTGCTTCCTGACAGGTCAGAATTGACGGAAACAGGGATGCAGTCCAAACAAATACCGCAGTTTCTGCCTCCACCCCTGCTCCTGAACATCCCACCCCTCAGGAGGAACTGAGCACCCAGAGGCCCTGTTCCTGCAGGAAGCTAATTAGCGTCGCACCCCGGAGGTGCTGAGAGAAGAGTGGGTGTTCACAGTGCGGTGTGGGTACAGCGCGAGTACTGGGTGTATGTCTGCGTGTACGTTTGTGTGCAGGGTCTGGAGAACATGAAACCCTACACCTAAAGGACGTGCTCTTTTTCACTTTATACCTACAAACCCATCAGTCTAAGTGCTACCCAAGTACAGATACCATTTTAGATATTTTTTCTTTTTAACTATTTTAAAATGTTAATGCGTCCTCTCATTGTTCAAACTTATCTGTCATCCACCTGGTCTAGCCTAAAAGCCTATGAAATCTCATCTGTCCTTTTAGGCATTTATTTAAGGGTCTGAATTTTTTCTCTAGGCCTTTGCTTTGTGTTTTTGCCATTTTGCGCATCACTTCAAATGCAGAGCTTAATCCATTTGAAATCTCTTTTGCTTTCCGATTGGGATGCTGAGGCCCAAGGTGGAGGACTAGGCTACTGGAGTCCAAGTCGCCTCCAGAGTCTTGGGCTCCAGGCCTGTCCCTATTCTCGGGAAACATCTGGGACTCATAACCCAAACCACTGCTCCTTCCCAGCTCTTAACAGACTTCAAATACCGCACCAGTCCGTGGCTTTTTTGTCTGCTCCCTGGCTGCACAATTACACAAATATTTGGTTTTATGGGGGGGGGGGGAAATAAAGCCAGAGAGAGAGAGAGATGTAGGGGTAAAGTCAAAGTCTATTAAAGTCTATGACAGAGAGAGAGAGAGTGAAAATTTGTTGGGTTGCTAGTTAACTTTTAGCATTCCCCACACACTCATAATAATAGTGGGGAAAAAGTAGCATTACCTCAAGAGGAAACAATGGTTTAATTATCAGGTAATTTATTTCAGCAGGGTGTACAGACTATAGAAAGAAACACTACATTAGTCCACATGTCCTGTACATACTATTCAAATAATAAAACTTAATAGTGGATTGATTACAGGAAATAAGAAACATGATGTAATGTTCCCACCGAGTAAACCTCATGGGAAGACACTCCAACATGATCTCATAACATGATTGCGGTACACACCGATTGATTTCTCTTTCTATTTCCTTTTCCACATCTCTCTCTCTTTGTCTCTCTCCCTGTCTCTCTCTCTCTCTTTCACTCAGACACAGCGCTAACAGCATACTGTGGCAATAGAGAAATCTGGAGGGGTCAGGAACAGACTTTATAAAAACAAGACTTGGGATTTTTAGGGAGGCAGTCATTTATTGGGCTGCAACTGTTTCCAGCGCCCATTTCTCAGCTCCAGTCCAAGGCTGCCAAAATGTCTCCTAATCTGGGAGAAACGGCACCTGTGTCAGCCTTTCTCTCCACAGTGTTGACACGCACAGTGGCTGCTGTTGTTATTTTAGGTGGTAGTCAAGGAGGGGCGCCTAAAAAACACTTCATTGTGTTCATTAAAACAAATTAACACCAAACTGCCATCACCAACAGGCGCAGGGGCATCCAGCTTTCAGTCCTACTTTGTGACGGATTATCTGTGAGGGAAATTTGACATGAATTCCTTTTTGACCCGAGTTTATAGGTATGTAAATACTGATAATGGCATCTGATTGATTGCTTGTCTGCTCGCTGCCCGACTAGAGACTATGCCTCTGATCCTATGGCATGCTAAAAGCCGTTAACATTTCCTGGCAGACCGTGTAACCTGTGCAAAAGTAATTTCCTGAAAAGACATCCTTTTTCTATCTGGGAAATTCTCATCCTGTTTTACTAAGGCCCTAACCACACCTCCTTCTCCTTCCTCCCTTTCCTCCTATCCCATTATTCCCCTCTTCCCTTCCCTTACCTTTTTTTGTTTTTACTACCTGTTACAATCTGTCATTTCTTCTCTCTACAACCACCATCTTGCTCCTTTTTGCTTTACCTTTAACTTCTCTCCCTCCCCCTTTTCTCTCTCTACTCACTATCTCTCTCTTTCCACCCGCTTCCAGTCTATCTCTCTATCTCTGTCTTCTCTCATCCCGTCACCATAAACACAGACACAGCAGAGTTTGAGGCTGCTCCATAGCCACCATAGATCTCTCTTCTTTCCTCAGAGGTACTGAACCAATGGTGATCATTATTAAATGTGTAATAGGACTGAATGATACACTGGAAAAAATGTTAAGATTTGGTTTCTGCAGTGTAAGAGGCTGATGTGATGATCTCCACACAGATCATTTGTTACTGACAGTCATGCTCCTGACTCCTACACTTTATAATAAACTATAGTGTGTAAGCCACACACACACACACACACACACACACACACACACACACACACACACACACACACACATATGCATGCACTCACACACAGACATACTCACACATACACATGCGTGCATGCAACCACATATGAACAGACCCTCACATGCACTCAGACTAGCACACAGAAAATAAGCACCCTCAGCCATAAAGGCCCAAAGTTATCCCAAACGCAAGCACACCCCAGAGTCAGAAAAAAACACTGGCAACAAAAATATGCAGCCATATGTATCACCACACAGATTCTTCAGATAGTACTTTCAGTGCCAGACACATGCCCACAAACCTATATGTGAAAAAATAAAAATAAATAAATAACCCAAAAACTGGCGCAGTCTAAAAACACTGGCGCAGTCTATTTCACAAAACCCCAAAAGGCCTCCCTCTCTCTCTCTCTCTCTTTCTCTTCTTTCTCTCTCTTTTCTCTCTCTCCCTCCCTCCCTCTCCCTCTCCCTCTCTCTTTCTCTCTCGTTCTCTCTCTCTCTACATCTCCTTTTTCTGCACGCTCATTACAGTAATTACCCATCATTTTGAACAGGAAACTTTACAGTGATCCGTATCTCTTTATGGGAATGGTGGCGTAGTCTAAACACAGTGCGGGGACCATGGGGGCCGCAGTGTCTAACGGCGTTTCGCCTCGCCGCTCAGTCACTGTGCATGGAGCTGCCGATGGACGCCCACGTCCGGCTGCCGTGCTGTGCTGCGCTGTGCTGCGGTGACGGTTCAGACAGGACTCTGAGTCAAACAGTCTGCATACAAAAAATGCGACTGGGACAGTGAGTCACAGACAAGGCCATGCTACAAAAAGTAAATTCCAGTCAACCGAATGCAACATAACTCTCCTGTAGGCTTCCAACACTCGTAGAGCTAGCAGGCTAATCATCTAGTAGCCTTACATTAGTGTAGTGTAGGCTCACAAAATGTGTAGTTAACAGGGGCTGATCAGTCGTTGGATGGGAGAACTCCAAGCAAATCCAGGTTATTGCAAAGATTAATGTTGGTAGCACTATACCTAGGACACTTGTCCCTGGAGATATGAAGTCACTGATGTCCTGAATCACTGTAATCATTTAAAAATCCTGGGGCACTGTTCACAAGGAGAAGAGCGGATAACTGGTCAAATATCTTCTCAAACTGCCTACTGAAGACTCATCCCCAGCAGCCAAATGAAGAATATTTGCTTATTTACTAACACGAGAAAAGCCCAAGCCCATTCAGATCATTCATTTGACTGTCAGAAATGTGTCAGCTGGCAGAGAGAGAAAGGAGGGGTGTGATCTTACACAGTGGTGCAAATGGAGCCACCTGTTGATGAGGTTTAAGCAGGAGTGAAATACCTCAACCAAAACTCCTAAATAAACCTCTGGTTTTGTTTTGACTTGGTTTGTTTTGTTTACAATGTGGAAATGTATCCCAGGAAAAAAACATTGTAAGAGTAATTGAGGACTGAACACCTGGTACGCCAGATATCACACAGAGTGACGCTCCGTAGGGGACAAACCCAGGGAAGCGGACATGACATTGGTCAAAAGGTTCAAAGGTCAATTAAAACTTCCTGGGGTTATTTTACAAACCCTTTTTATCCATAATGGGAAATCTAAAAATCACACATTTTGGGCGGGGAAATTAATCAGATGCGTGATTCAGCCCTGGATTACAACCAAATAAGAGTCTGTAAAATGTGCCCTGGCAAGATAAAATAAGTACTTCAAGATGGAGCATGGCCGTCTGGCTTCGACTCACTGTTTGCTTTTGGGAAGTTAAGTAATAAGTTGTGCCCTCAGGGAAAGTTCAGTTCCAGAACATTAAGCGTGTTTGAACGTTTGTGTGATAAAC
Source organism: Synaphobranchus kaupii (assembly GCA_029718625.1). Classification (NCBI taxonomy): domain Eukaryota; kingdom Metazoa; phylum Chordata; class Actinopteri; order Anguilliformes; family Synaphobranchidae; genus Synaphobranchus; species Synaphobranchus kaupii. The sequence continues at coordinate 16,763,657 of CM056379.1, forward strand.
ACAAATCTATATTGGAAAACTGCCTCCGAGCATTGCTCAATTGCGCTCCAGTAAAAAGGGACGGGCATTTGGTACGGTGTTTGGAGGTCACTGCACCAGTGGTATTGCTTACACATACAGTATATTTTGGGAAAGAGCTGGCAGAAACTAAAACAAAAGAAAGAAAAAAAAAAAAATAGAAATCGGACAAAAATTGTGCTGAGGGGGAAAAAAAAAGAGTTGAGCGTTCACAGGGGATTAATGTCCCCCTCAGTGGACACATCAGTTTTCCATGGAAGGGGAATTAGTGGAGGTAGGGTGGTGTAAGACATGAGAGCAGATGGGGTTAAAACAGGGGGAATGCAGGAGGTAGGGTGTGTAAGACATGAGAGCAGATGGGGTTAAAACAGGGGGAATGCAGGAGGTAGGGTGTGTAAGACATGAGAGCAGATGGGGTTAAAACAGGGGGAATGCAGGAGGTAGGGTGTGTAAGACATGAGAGCAGATGGGGTTAAAACAGGGGGAATGCAGGAGGTAGGGTGTGTAAGACATGAGAGCAGATGGGGTTAAAACAGGGGGAATGCAGGAGGTAGGGTGTGTAAGACATGAGAGCAGATGGGGTTAAAACAGGGGGAATGCAGGAGGTAGGGTGTGTAAAACATGAGAGCAGATGGGGTTAAAACAGGGGGAATGCAGGAGGTAGGGTGGTGGCAAGACAGGAAGGGACCAGAGGTAACACCGGAGGGGAGGGGGGAGGGGGGGGGGGGGTAATCAAAGAGGGTGGAGCCGACCGTGATAAATCTGTAACATTTCAGACCAGCTAGAGGCAGCAGCAGGATGTCAGCTGTCATGCTTTTTGAGGAGGAAAGGGAGGGAGGGAGGGAGGGAGGGAGGGAGAGAGAGAGAGAGAGAGAAAGAGAGAGAGGGGGGGGTGGTTGAGAGAGAGAGAGAGAGAGATGTAATCTTGCCTCTCTTTAGAGACCCAGTTCTGAACAGCATCCAAAAAGCAAATGCTTTTTGACCGAATAGCTGTCGTGCTTTGGCAAAGGTTTGTTTGCCTTGGGACGGAACAGAGGGGGCAGCTGCGCCGAAAACAGAAAAGGGGGAGATTGAGAAAGAAGGGGAGACAGCGAGACGCTGAAGGAAACGGACAGACAGACAGACACTCTCAGGACCTGCTCCTACTCTCCTCCGCAGGCTTTATGCAAAGGTTCAAGCCCATATAGAGTATGTACTATAAAATCTCTGGTTCAAGTGTCTGACCTTGAGTCTAAGCATCCACAGACCCAACTGCTCACCCTCCCTCTAGGACTGTCACCCCTTCTCATGAGCAGCACAGCGCCCCCTGTCTGCGGTGTTCCTTTTTAAGACCACGCCCAGTGAGCAAAGGATCAGCTGCACACTAAAATGAAGTCATTACTTTAACAGTAAACAGCCCAAGACTTCACACACAGTTCCCACCCTGTAAATAGTACTGCGGTTGTTGTAAAAATGGCCACTAGCTCAACAAGTCAGTATTCGTCTTGGGTTCCATGCAACAGTGGTAACACTATATGACTGTCAGCATTTTTACAACATTAGCACGACTCAAACCACTGTGGAATGGAAACTACTCATGGACATATTTATGGTTTTAGGATATTTCTGAGAAAAGTTGGAGTGTCCGCTACACAACCCTTTTTACTTAATGTGTTGTGTTTTTAAGTATGCGGTACAAACCCTTCTTTTTAAAGTTCTAGTATGGGTAAGACGAAGTGTATCCCACACCCCAGTCCGCAATCTCATTCTCCCCACCTCCCGGTCCGCTATAGCTGCCCTCCACACAGTCTGTATCCCCAAAGGCAGCCTAGCTATTCATAGTTACAATCCAAAAGAGATTATAATATGAGTTCACTAAAGTGGGAGGGTATATGGCCCCTATAGTAAGCACATGGGCAGTGATTAAGTGCACTACGCTCATGAAGCTTCCTCTGTGATAATTATATAGAGAGTATTATAAAATCAGTATGGGCGTGTACTGCAACAAGATATTCCCCACCCAATGACTTCTCTGATCTGTCTGTGTATATGTGATACCAGTGGCATGAAGGATGTATAAATGCTCTCCTCTACGGGCATTCAAAATTATTTAGAGACAAATGTATAATTAGATTAAATTTCATACCAGCATAACTGGATCAGACTTATGGGCTCTAAAAACGTTCAAAAGACATCTGGTAATATGCTTCGTTAATGAATTCAGCCACTGAGCTCTGATCATACACGCAGGCGTTAAAAGTAGGCCTATTGACTGTTAAATGAATAACTAATTATAACAAGTGTGCGCACAGGACAGTCAGAGCCTACGCATTTTTTTTAAGGAATGTAGAAATCGGGTAATATTTATGTACTATTCGCCGTCACTATATGTTCGCTTGTTATCAGAATCTTCCATTAACATTCTCCTACAAATGTTCAACAATAAATCACACCTCATTTTAAGCACGTTGTCGAGATAAAAAAATGATTTGGCGCATAAGGAGTAGCCTGTACATAAAAGGAAATACAATGCAAGTTGACTCGATTAAACGCGTTGACTTCAAAATTCTAAACTTTCCGAATGACGTCGCCTCCTTCGCACTTACCTGATTTGCTAACTTCTTCGTCAGTTTCTGGCCATCGCCCGCCCTCTACCTCGTCTCAGTCGCACACTCGCCCCGATTCATTCTTATGCTGTAGCCGTATGGTTAGGTTGAAGGAAACCTATACCATAATAATGTTTAAATGCAAAATATAGCATGAAAGTTTATATGCATATCGGAGGAATGTATTTCTGGATTTTACACTTTCCGCTGTATTTTCTTTTGTGAAATACTTTCTTCACTCTTCAACGTAAGTTTTTTTTAAACCGCAATGTCCAATGATGAAAGTGCTTTATTTTTTAGAAAGTGTTCTGGTTTGATTCTTTGATGATTATGCTTATGGTGATGGTTATGATTATTATTTATACGACAAAAAATCTAATTTACAAGTAGGCTATACAATTCCATAGTTAGAAGTGCAGTGCAACCTTAAACTTAAGTTCTGTATACACAAGATGATGCTCGCTGCTGACAAATCTTGCACTTGGTCACAATCAATCTTTGGCCACAGGAAAATGTGCAATGCTAAATCACTGTTGAAAGAGCATTTCACTCTGATGGAGTAGACAGCTTGTCTCCAATTGACGTATACAAATTATGCCCAAGTTAAGTGGTTACTTAATCTTCTGCTGTTTTCTGATTAGCATTTAAAAGAATAGCTGAATGATAATTGCACTGAAGTAAAAGTGACCCAATTGAACAAGCTTAGATATTGATCACAACCAGTGATAACCTAACTTGACCTCAGCGTTAGCCTACCTTATGGCCAAATTAAATAATGTCAGATCAATAATGTAGCCAGCTAGCTAGCGACCTCATTAGGTATATCTGTCACATTAACTGTGAATGTTCAATATCTCAGTAATAGCCTGATATTTATCTCACTCAGCCAGTGGAATTGTCCTAATTTTTAAATAAATTGATTAATTTTTTTGCCTCTCAAATATGCTGACAGATATAGACAGTAGCCTTTTGGTTGTTTGGTGTCTTTACTTTGCATATACACTGTGTTTTGTAGGCTATTCCGAGGACAGTTTATTGATAACTCCCTTATGTCAGAGAGTTGGCTTGCCCGCACGTCAGTGTCTACCTATAGCCTGGCTACGCTGCCATACATCCACATAAAACGTCTGCCATATTTATAATTAATATGTCGCAGTCATTCTTAATTTTATAGTGTTTATACGTTTTCTTGCATATATGTATCCTATTTTAAATATCTATAAGGGTTGAATTTACGTATTCGTTATGTAGGCTAAAGTGGCCTATACACATAGGCTAAACATATTAGGGGGAAAAATAATTAGCATTTAACATTAATCCAAAGGTTACATAATCAAAATGATGTATTATTGCTGTGTGAATTTTCACACAAATATTTTTAAATATCCCTTGCAATAAAATATGCTTTTATAAAAGTGAAGCAAGTCGGTATTTGAGGAATGATCTTGTATGTTTGTCAATCTGGGTAAGGAGGTGCGAAAGAACACTGAATGAGAGAAAAGAAGGGTGGGAAAAAAACAAGAATTGAATGACATCTAAAGGACGCAAACGCCATCCAAATGGACATAATTATGTAGGCTCCAGGGGCACGGGGCTTTGAATGGGAGACAGAGTAGTATAGCATCAGACAAGATGGGGTGCAGCTTCTCCACTGGCATGTGTTTGAACAATACTTTTTACATTATTTATTAGTTTTTTGGACCTTCTTATCACAGGTCAGTTAATAGCTTACAATTTACACAGTTACACACTGCTGGATATACACTGAGGCAAAGGTCAATACCAGGTCAAATATAATGCTTAAGAGTAGCCTACAACAGCAACCTCCCGGATGGGATTTGTACTTGCACTTCTCTGGTCATAACTCCCATCCATTTTTACTCTGTACAACATCATGTAATAACAGCAGTTTATGTTACTATTCATATACGCTGTTTGTACAGTATATTTTGCTACGGAAAAAATATATGATGTGATGTTCTGACATGAATCACAGCAAACAGAGCTAGGACAGAACAGAAACCTCCATTGTAATCTTTGCTGTAGTCGGTGCCAGCTGGTCCTGAAAACCTCCTAAGGCTGTCTTTTCACTGGCAGGGAGACAGAATGAAATGAAATGAAACATGTTTTTAATCAGAGACATTAACTTTTTGTTAGTTGTGGTAATCGAGAGAGTTTGGTTCTTTTTGGTTCTTTTTGGTTCTTTTTGTTCCCGGTGTTCTGTTCACACGCTCTTCCCATCAGGCTCTGGGAGCTTTGCTTTCTTGGATTTACGTGCAGTATGCCTCACAGTGGCTGAATCCTACAGGCCTTTCCCTTACAGCAGCATTGGTATCCTGTTTATGGACGTGCGCAAATGCAATAAATGAAAACGGAGAGGTGGGCCGTTGACGTCCTGACCATAGGGGACCTGCCCGGGAATTCCTTCAGAAATGCAAAATATGTGAAACGTCAGATCTGTGCGTCCCTTTGTATTGTCTGCCACTCAAATTAATAGTAATAATTATAGTAACAATGGTAATCATCATCATCATCATCATCATCATCATCAACATCATCATAACAATAATAATCATAATCATTTTGATGGGATATTTACTGGTCCAGCAAATAATTATAATTAGCGCATTGCTAGTTACTGTAAACAAGTGCAGAAGTATTACAGTGATGAGTGTCTCAGCAGCTAATTGGCTGCAACCCCTCTCTTTGGCCCCCCCTAGTTCATCACTAAATGTTTCAAAATAGCCGAGGGAGAGAATTTATGAAAGCAAGGGTAATAATTACAGTGTGGTTGATTTCTGGCAGCTCACGACGAGTTTCTGCAAAGGCCAGCCTTTTTAACTTGACTGCATTTTGACAGAGACTGAGAACTCCCATATTTGGTCCGTCATGATGAGAGTATGTCTCTAAGACCTAATCACAAAATCGCTCTCTCTTGACACAATGACAGCCAGTCACACGAATCTCAAAATCAGCCAGCCAGCTGGTTGTATAGTTCAAGGATGGACTTTCCAGGTGAACCCAAAGGAACCTTCTTGAGATGTTTGGAAAATCAGAAGGAATCCTGAGTGAGAACTAAGCATTTTAACAGAACATTTCCATGTGTACAGACTATGGAGGAAGATTGCGGTTTCAGGCTATATGATTACCCAGAACTTATTAGGCAGTTCAAGCTTTTAAAATGATGGGAAATGGATGTTTAGAACATTTATAGTGCCCGTCTAGCAGATGCACAGATGTAAACTAAATCATCAAGCTTGAGTTCTGTATTGGCATGTGTAGAAACTGACAGTGCTGAATTCTTGTCAGAAAATTACAGTCGTACTTCGCCGACAGATGAAACCAGAGAATTACTCAATGACTCTTTTTAAGAATCAGATTCTTCTAAAGTAAAATTTTTGATGCTTTCCCGTTCAGGCTATGCCCGAACTGGAAATGGCATTGGAATGTCTTTGTCCCCTGAAGTAAATCGGAATGATTAATTTCCACAGCCAAGCTTAAAACATGATTCACTCCTCTGTTAGTGGTATTCATCTCAGAGGAATTAATGTGACCATTTCTCATTTCTAGCGCTCAGTTTTTAATGAAAATGAGCTCTTATGAAGCACAAACTATGTTGCTGATAAATCACCCCTCTCTACCCATTTGGGTCTTATTCTGTGGTGGTCATCTGTGATGTGACCGCTGCATCTCTGTAAACCGATATTACTATGTGTCTCATGACTCTCTCTCTCTTCCCTCCTCTCACAGTGCAATCCTGTTCAGAAGCAGCTGCACTCCCTGGATGAAGCCGCAGGAGATGTTCAAGCCTGGGTGGTGGAGCGGTAATGGAGAGATAAGTGGATTCAAGGAAGAGGACAGAGCGGAGGGAGGAGAAGACAAGCGAGATTAGGGTCTAATCCAGGACGTGACCAATTCATACATTTTTTTTTTTTTATTTAAAAAAAAAAAAAGCATACAGTGAACCACAGCATGGATTATCTAATTTAACTTATAGCCGTTATCGTACAAGACCATTTCCTCTGTTTTTTTTTTTTAAACATTTTAACTCAGATTATTTTCAAGGGGAGCTCACGCTGAGTCGTCAAACTCTGAAACAAAGGCTCAAGAGGAAGAACGCGACCAGTGAGGGACAAATATAAGGAGGAAGGGGAGAGATACCAGGATGTCCTGTGGTTCTATAAGGTCTTGCATGTAGAAGCTCAACTGTGGCCTCATCTGCCTATAGGGGACCCTCTGTTAAGATTCACAGTAACTCTTGCTTCAGAAAACCACCACTAGGTCTTCTGCCCCTGCTGGCCGCAAGCAAGCATCCCCTGGTTACGGGAGGCTTCCAACGATACAGCGACTTACCATCCTCATACACATACACATAGAGAGGTTTGGAGGTTTCTGCCCATTATATTTTTAACTGCATGGTCACACTAGGAAAACACATTCTAGTTATTCAATATTAACTGCTCATAAGTGTCTGTGCAGTTGTTTGCATTCCACAACACTTATTCGCTCTTTTATTGAAACTTAAACCTAGATTCAAACACAACTTTAGCACGTTGATATTTGACTGTAGCAGCCAAAGGACAAATAGTGAGATCTGCCGACATTATTTAGTTTGCCTGACCTTAAGAGGCCTAAAAAAAAAGAAAATAGCCAGTTGTGTGTTTGAAAGGGTCTTGTCAGTTGTTTTAAACCCGACTAAGTCCAATTGTTTAATTAATAACAAGTTTATAAACTGAAACAAATGTCTGATAGATTTTTTCCATTGTAGAGAGCTTTTAAAAGGAGCAGCCGCTTGTAAATGTATAACACTTGATAAAAAGATTTTACAGGAAATATCCATTACTCTGCTGGTTTAGAATAACAAACGTGAACTACATGTCTCTGGTGACTTGTCAACAGACAGAGCATTTTCTTTGATAAAGTGTGCTAGCAGACTGCCTTATCTTAATATTTTAAGTATCTTGTGAGCTTTTGGCTAAAAATAAAGCAATGTTTAATCTGGTGGAACATGCTTTGGATATTTGTAAACAAGGGTAGGGCCTGCTGTTCGGGGCATGTCCGTGCTGGTGAAAGGGGGACCCTGCTTATCCATCCAGATGAAAAGCATTGTAAATATTTGAAATCTTTAATCTGAAAAGATGTATACGTTTGGCTGCAGGAATGTTGTAACACAATAGAAGACAGGGGACTGACAGAGATAACCTGAAAGCATCCTTTTACATTTGCCACACACACACAAAAAATAACTCTGACAAAGCTTGTAGACAGTAATCTGAGTAGTGAGACCAGAGACGTTTTTAACAATATGAACTGGCCCTAGTGTCGCAATAAAGAAAGAACTGCAGACCTATATGTGTTAGACTGATATAGTCTGACAAAGTTTTTTTTTTTTTTTACAAACGTGATTTTGGCCACTGAGTGGAATTTCAGACCAAGCCAGTTAACAGTCCAGGGAAGGTGTTTTTTTATGAATACGGTGCACATTCACAGCGATAATACATGGATGCATTACATATTCAAACCACAAGCATGAGGGCTAATTAATTTTTATCTTACAGAAGGGTCATTATATTCTAATTATAGGCCTGTACAAGACACAAAATGAACAATCTTTTCTAAATAAGGCAGTTCCAGTCTATGACCACAAGAGCATGGGCAGCTGGGGAGGGATTTATTTCTGAACTGATGTTTTATAAACCAAAACCCGAAAACAACTGCGGAACCCAAAAATCTCTGGCCACATACACTGGTTTTCAGGGACGCGGGATGTATAATTTATACTCTCTTTTATTATGACTGAACTATGGCAGCCCTGGACAACAACACCAATCAAATGGACTTGCGACTGCATGTGAGCTAAAAGGAGAGTTCAGATAAACAACACACGGACATAGTTCCATCGCCGCGGCGAAGCAGAGAAACTGTGAGCGGTTCTGAACGCTGCTTTTGTCAGAGGACCAGAGCGCTTGCATCTTGAATTCTCCGTCTACAATCACAGAGGATTTGACTGTGACACACAGGACTTCTGAAAACTAGACTAAAAACGAATGCCTGGGTGTGGATACAATAAAGCCAGGCTCAAACAACTGCAGCAGCAGGCATTTGTACTTACATCACAAGCACCAGAGGAGAAAAGGTTTTTAGCTTCTTTCTCAAAGAGAGTAAAGAGGGTTTTCAGGTTACCTGAATACAAATTGAGTATTTTCTCCCTCTCCTTCATTGGAATTAAAGGCATTTAAAACACATTTTTTGTTGGGTACCCAACCACTCGGTCACCATGAGTCTTGGAAAGCTACCTGGGATAAAGAGCCTAGTGTCCACCTCCCAAAGGAGGAGGCGCTTTAAGAAGGACCTATCCGCCGACATGATCAGCCCCCCGATGGGAGACTTCCGCCACACCATGCACGTGGGTCGCGGGGGGGACGTGTTCGGCGACACCTCTTTCCTCAGCAACCACGGTGGGACCGGGAACGGGGCCGTGGGGGACCCCGTCGAATCTCCCTCCGCCAAGACCGCCGGCTTCTTCTCCCGCACCCTGCGCCACGTTCGCAAAACTCCCACCCTCCAAAGGGCCGTGCCCCCGGACGTCTCCCCGCCCCCCCCGCCCATCTCCCCCATCATCAAGAACGCCGTCTCGCTGCCGCGGCTGGATGCCGACGCCCCCAACGGCAGACTGCAGAGGGTGCTCTTCCCCAGTTCGCCCAACTCCCCGGAGGACTCCACTTGCACATTTGGTGAGTGACACTCGTAAGACCCACAGCCGGTACTGATATACCACTGTTTCCAGGCCTACATTTGAATTTAATGCACTTTCATTTATGTCCACGAAGAATATCTCTGCCACAGTCTGTCAGCTGCGTTTGAACTGCAGTCCTCTGGTGCCATGCTGGTGCAGCTCCAGTGCTGGACCACCGTGGCACCAGAGCTGCACGTGTGAGACAGCGCTCTCCTTAAACGACGGAGGATGTTGCAGCATATGGGACAAGATTACAGCTGCAGTTGAGCATTGCAGTTGCAACTGGGAAGAATGCGGATAAATCTTTAGAAATAAATCTTTATTTATCCCCAATAAATCGATCACCTTCAGACTAATTATTCCATCACACACACACACACACACACACACATACAGATGGGAAAGAGACAGCTTTGTATTGATTTTGTTTTGAGACTACACAATTCTGACCGCACTACACTGCTATGCGTATGCTTGCATGTGTGTGTATGTTTATTTGTGCATATGTGAATGAAATTAGTGTAATCTAGTTCAATGTCTGTTTAAAAAAAACAAAACATGAAATAAATGCAGACATTGTGAATTTTGCCTCATAGTCATTGTTTGATGTGAAATACTAATTTGATTAGTACAACCAATTTGACACAACTGTCCCAATTCAGTTAAATGAAAAAGTATTGGGACACAAACAGTCCCAATACTTTTGCATTTAACTGTATGTACACTCCTGCATGCATGTGTGTGTGTGCGTGTGTGCGAGAGAGAGAGAGAGAGAGAACTGTGGGACTGCTGGAATTCCCCCTGTGCCCAAAGATTACCCAACTCAAAAGGAATTTACCAACATTTATGAACAGGAGGCACAGTTCCTTGGTTCCTCTGGGAAAATCTACAGGGTAAATAAAATTTTTTTAAAAACCTTCCTACATCATTTCCTTCTCTTTCCATCACTCTCTTTTGTCAATCCCTCTACCTCTCAGTGTATTTAGCTGTGCTGTCATCTCCTTTGTGCCTTCATGCTCTCCCTGCCTCTCCCTTTCTCCATCCAACTTCCTCTTCCATGCAGACCTGCCCTGTGTGCAATTAACTCAGATCCTGTGAAAAACGTGGAGTGCCACTGAGGTCATCATGCCACAGTGGAATGTGTGTGGGCAGGAGGACGCAGGAGAGAATTGTTAGTCTGGTTTATACTGCCACCTGTTGGTTCATGATCACAAAAACAAGGTTGGCGAGATGTATGGGGGAGTCTGTAGGACGGAATTGCAAGCTATATACAGTTGAAGTCGAAAGTTTACATACACCTTTGCCAAATGACATTTAATCCTAGTAAATATTCCCTGTCTTAGGTCGTTTAGGATCACAACTTTATTTTAAGAATGTGAAATGTCAGAATAATGGTAGAGAGAATTATTTATTTCAGCTTTTATTTCTTTCATCACATTCCCAGTGGGTCAGAAGTTTACATACACTCTGTTAGTATTTGGTTGCATTGCCTTTAAATTCTTTAACTTGGGTCAAACGTTTCCTTCCACAAGCTTCTCACAATAAGTTGCTGGAATTTTGGCCCATTCCTCCTGACAGAACTGGTGTAACTGAGTCAGGTTTGTAGGCCTCCTTGCTCGCACACGCTTTTTCAGTTCTGCCCACAAATTTTCGAATGGATTGAGGTCAGGACTTTTTGATGGCCACTCCAATACCTTGATTTTGTTGTCCTTAAGCCATTTTGCCACAACTTTGGAAGTATGCTTTGGGTCATTGTCCATTTGGAAGAGCCATTTGCGACTCCCTGGCTGATGTCTTGAGATGTTGCTTCAATATATCCACATAATTTTCCTTCCTCATGATGCCATCTATTTTATGAAGTGCACCAGTCCCTCCTGCAGCAAAGCACTCCGACAACATGATGCTGCCACCCCCGTGCTTCGTGGTTGGGATGGTGTTCTTCAGCTTGCAAGCCTCACCCTTTTTCCTCCAAACATAATGATGGTCATTATGGCCAAACAGTTCAATTTTTGTTTCATCAGACCAGAGGACATTTCTCCAAAAAGTAAGATCTTTGTTCCCATGTGCAGTTGCAAACTGTAGTCTGGCTTTTTTAAGGTGGATTTGGAGTAGTGGCTTCTTCCTTGCTGAGCAGCGTTTCAGGTTATGTTGATATAGGATTTGTTTTACTGTGGATATATAGATACTTTTGTACCTGTTCCCTCCAGCATCTTCACAAGGTTTTTTGCTGGGATTTATTTGCACTTTTCGCACCAAAGCACGTTCATCTCTACGCGTCTCCTTCCTGAGCGGTATGACGGCTGCGTGGTCCCATGGTGTTTATACTTGTGTACTATTGTTTGTACAGACGAACATGGTACCTTCAGGCATTTGGAAATTGTTCCCAAGGATGAACCAGTCTTGTGGAGGTCCACAATTTTCTGGAGGTCTTGGCTGATTTATTTTGATTTTCCCATGATGTCAAGCAAAGAGGCACTGAGGTTGAAGGTAGGCCTTCAAATATATCCACAGGTACACCTCCAATTGACTCAAATAATGTCAATTAGCCTATAAGAAGTTTTTTAAGCCATGACATCATTTTCTGGAATGTTCCAAGCTGTTTAAAGGCACAGTCAACTTGGTGTATGTAAACGTCTGAACCACTGGAATTGTGATATAGTGAATTAAAAGAGAAATAATCTGTCTGTAAACAATTGTTGGAAAAATTACTTGTGTCATGCACAACGTATATGTCCTAACTGACTTGCCAAAACTATAGTTTGCTAACATGAAATCTGTGTTTAAAAGTGTGTGGTTAAAAGTTGGTTTTAAAAATGAGTTTTAATGACCTCAACCTAAGTGTATGTAAACTTCCGACTTCAACTGTATGAATCCCTTGTGTGGTTGGGAGTTTGATCCCCTAGCTGCCCTGGAACTTTCTGAGCTGTGATCCCCTCTCTATCTGTTACCCTCTCTGTGTTTTCCCCTGTCTGAATAAAGCTGAAAATACAAAAGGAGTGTGGACTATCCACTCAAAAAAAGAACAGAAAGCATTTCAATGCAAATTATATTTCTTAGAGCAGTTTCCCTCCTTGATAGATCAATGTGCTTGTTGTTCTGCTGAAAATATTTAGTGTATTTCATTTACATAATATTTGCGCTATTTAGCCAAAATAACGTAAAATGGCCTTCAGCTTTTCAGCTCTTGTGACTTGATGCGATATGTGTAAAGGTGTGGCAGTTTAGGGGTTAATGCGCAGCGGATGTTTCTCTGCCCCCCACAGGCGTCGAATCCGGCTTCGCCACCTTGCCCCGTCTGTCTCGGAATGACGGCTCCGGAACCTGCCGCTCGGAATTCCGCCGCAGCTGGGTCCCGGATGACATCGTCCTCCCTCTGCTACACTGCGACTCCATGACCTCGTTCACGGTGGACCTGGGTCCCTCCCTGATGAGCGAGGTCTTCGGCATGATTGACAGCCCTGATGGCGGCCGCGATGCCAGTCACATTTGGGGGAAAGAGGAGAAGCGGGAAGAGGAAGAGGAAGAGGAGAAGAAGCCCCGCTCACCCCGTAAGTCATGTGACCTACCCAGGGAGCACCCCAGTGACAGGCTCTCTGCTGAGGGAAGATTTGAACATGCGAGGATTCGGCTCGCGTGGCCGAGAGTGGGAGGAGCTAGAGGGGGAACCGCCCACGAGGGCCATCCCGGACGTTCTGATGGGGTCCACCACGAGGGTGGAGCCGGGTATGGAGCTAGTGAGGTTCCAAATGGCCGCCAATGTGCTGGAGCGCCATTACGGGGGCGGGGGGCTTTTGAAAGGGAAACAGGAGACTGTGGGGTGGGACAAACGACAGTTCAGCCCAGACACTGCGGACTCCACTGGACGTGCCAAGAAGAGAGGCCCTTGTGCCTACGCTGAGGAAGAGGATGAAATAAAAGTCTGAAAAAAACAAGTCCCTTGAAAGCAGCAGTTATATATACAATTATGTAATTATACCCATATGTATGAATGTCCTTTATGTATGTGTATGTGTGAGAACCTGTTGAATCACGAGTAGTTTCCAGAGAGTCTAGGTCCTGGATAATCCTCAAACCTTGCAGAAATGTTTCTTCATCTTATAATACATAGTATCAATTAATCTCTAATATGTGACGTCCTGAGCAAGCTCATGGCTTGTCCATTAGGTGTACACTGTTAGCACTCGGACATGTTGTTTTGTTAACTTGGTCCTGGATAAGATTTTAAAACTGACAATAATATTGTAGTTGAAGGAAACAAAATGACCTTGTCTCAAGATGGCCGCATCTGAAGATGACAATTAAGACTCTCTGTCCAGAATTGCCCCTCCCCCATCCACATTGTAATTTTTACTATACTGAAAAATGCTGATAAGGTCAATAAGATTAAGAGGATGTACTACACCAAGGGAAGGACACTGATTGGCTAAGAGTAGACTTACACCAATTGGGAATTGGAAACAAAAAAATGGAATTCATGGAGCTGTATATTTTGGACACATATCAAAATTGTAATAGAAACACAGAAATTGACAGATTTATTCTTAATCCTTAAACACTGACCCTTGGTACATGGCATATTTTCAATATCAACACACCCAGCACAAGAAATGTGAACCCACGGAACTGCTCTGAAGCTCTGCCTTCCTGTTAAATTCTTTATTTGGGTGGAGCACGGGCGTTCATCTCCGGAATGTCACGGTATACAAAACCTTCATATAATTGCAATAAAGAGGAATGGCATGAATATATACAGTATAGTCGTCCAGTATGAATAAGCATAAATGATTTGGTGGGACAAATGGATGATAAATTTGCAAGTGCTATAAAGACTGAAAAGGGGATCACACAAAGCATTTTTATTTAATCACTCAAGATGGAACTTTTGTAATGTGGTGCATATGGACATGGAGTTTGAGGAAACAGACTGAATGAAAAAGGAGAAATTAAACAGATCTTGTTTGTACATATTTGTCAGTATTTATATATTTTTTCCATGTTAAGAATATTAAGCATGTTTTTTTGTGATATGTATCTGACATACACAGTTCCCGTCGTAGTTTGTCGTGTGGAATTGAAGTGAAGCATTTCAGGTGTGTAAAATCCACTGTGCTGTTCCAGCCAAACTTTGTGCAGTCATCTTTTATCCTTTCTGCTTCTTTTCTCTCAATAGCCGAGACACTATTCTGTCCCTGGTGGGGTGCCATTGCCAAGTTTTATATTAAAAAGACCTTAACGTTTGTTACATGTGCCTTGTTAATGTTTATACCAAAGAAACAAAAGTGAACAGCTTAAGTAAAAGTTGTGGGTAGCCTTTGGGCAAGTGTGTTAATCTACATCTTCAATAAAAGGAGCTATGCCTTGAACAGTCAAGGACAGTCTAAATCAGTATACACACAGACACGTGTGTGCGTGTGTGTGTGTTTGAGTGTGTAAGCAACATGTATATGTACAATACAAATGTATGCGTGCACTTAAAAATAGTAACAATTTTATTGTACAATGAGTATAATAAAAAATATATTGTTTTTAATAACATGCATTGATATGTGGGCTGTCTTCTGTTGTTCTTGTCGGCCTTGCTGAGGAGGGCCACACCAGCGCAGTGGAGCGAGTGATACATGCTGTCGTCTTGCAGCACACCGAGCTCCAGGTGGGAAAGTGAGGGCCGTCAATCTCTCCCACGCTTACGTGGGAGCAAGGGAAGGAGCCGCAGTGCCAGTGAAAACAGGTTGCCGTGGAGATTCGTGAAACATGTAAATATAGGAAATTTCCAAATGGCATTCCAGGGTCCCCGGGTTCATTGGACGGCGGAGGAGAGCTGAGGAGGGGGAGGGGGGCGGGGGAGGGGGAACATTGGGGGCTTTCACCATAGCTCTTTTCTTTCCCCTGCTGGTGGAGGGATTTTGGGACGTGACACAAGACAGGGTGGTCCTTCGGGCTGGTGGCTGGGCTGAACATGGAGAGGGGGCGGAGGTAGAAGTGTAGGAGGGGCTGGAGGGACAGGGATTCCTATGTTCCATGCTCTGCTGTGTGAGATGCGGTCCATACTGCCAGGAAAATCTCTCATCTGTGAAGAAAAACAACTCTTAATTCACTTTTCTTTTTTTTTCAAATTATTCACATTTTCCTTTATGCCTAATTTTGAATGGCCAGCTATGACGGTAGGCTGTTCCATCACTGCAACAGCCTTCATCTATTGAGGAGGGTGTGGCCTATGATGTGTGCTCTTTTAAAATGCCTGCAGCCAAGCACTTCTGCCTTCACCAAAATAAACCAGCACTGTGCCGTTATTGTGCCAAGTGACTGTAGAACCCATGGAGCTGGCACAGACAGACACCAGGCACCTAACTGCCCCGGAGGGAAAACATGTGGTGAGTTAGGGAATACCCAACCGACTGCAAGACCCCCTCCCTGGTTATGGCCAAGTGTACTGACACCCCATGGGGCTGCAGGCCACAGACTAAACTCATGTGGTCCAGATTGCATTCCGATTGTGCTTTTTACATTGTGGCATGCAATTGTTTTTTATATAGATATTAAACATTTACATTTAGGCATTCAGAAAAGAGATATTTCTATTTCACAACCCCTTTGTGATGCAGACATTACCTTTTTGAGCCTCAGTGACCACCGTAGGAGAGAGATGGGATTGGTCTGGACTGGCTTCTTGGCTCTGGGCAAAGGTGTGGGTAGGGCCCTTGTTGTGGTCATTGTTCTGGTTTGGCGTGGGTGTCTGGCTGGTACTGTGAGAGGGTGGATTCTGTCTCACGGTGGTCGGAGAGGCCACTGGGTCTGAGTTTGCAGCAAGATCAACCGAGGAGACCGAGGAGCTGGTGGGACGGGGATGACAAACAAAATGTTTGAACAAAAAATAAAACCGTATTTATTATGTATTGTGTAACTTCTAGTTCTATCAACACCTTGTGAAATTTTACAATGACCACTAAATGAGAACAAATGCAATCCCATCGATATGAAGACGATTCCTCTCTACAGCACTGCTCCTGTAAGATGCACCGTATGTGCAGAGGCGGCCAGGCCAGCGTACAGGGCAGTACTGTACCTGTCAGTAACTGAGAAGAAGGAGCAGAGGCTGGTGCCATGAGTGCTTGTCATCCATGAATTCAGGCCCTGGAGCAGCGATTCAGACAAATCCGGGCTTCTCAGAGCTTCAGGGGTAGTAAAATCCTCTCCTGAAAATGAAATTTCAAATTTCCATAGATGAAGAGCGATATGCTGCTACAAATTGACATGTCTACATATTGTAAAACATGCACAGAGAAACGAAGCTACATATACTCCGAGTATAAATTCAAGTGTATGTATGTAGCTTTTAGAACTATGTTATAGAACAGGGATCTCAAACTCAAATCCTGGAGGGCCGCTGTGTCTGCTGGTTTTCGATTTTTTTCTCCTCAGTTTTGGACTGCGCAATCACGCTCATCGCAATGATGCTAATCGCTGTTGATTCAGGAGAGTGCAGGCAGGTTCTCTTCTAAAGCATGTGATGTCAGCTGCCTCTTACCACACTGCAGCTCACAAGTGAGGCTCAGACAGGCATGTACTGTATGTGAACAGTGCGATCTGTGTACGTTGCTCGGGTTAAATTAAGAGCAACGGCTAAATACTGAAATATAATGGCTTGTCCGGCATGGTGTTTCTCTGCTTCGCTATTTAAGGGTTTACCTTCTGGGAACAGGCTGCTGGCATACTGTATGAGGGGCTCAATCACAGTGACCACTTGCATAGAGTATTGGGATGCCATTTCCATAGGAGAGCCCTCCCTGGCAGAGAGGAGAGGAGGGTTAAAGGAGATCCACGCAGACTCACAGACAGTGTGTCTCGAATCTCGGTGTGCTCACCCTTCCATGCGGGGCCACAGCAGGTTGGGCCCCAGCACGATGGCAATGTTCTTGGGGCTCATCTTGGTGGCGGCCTCCTGCTCTGACAGACAAGCCAGGAACTTCATCAGGTACCTGTCACGCAGTGAGAGAGGGTTGCACTCAGCTACGTTTATGCAAAATGTATTCAAAATGTGTATCCCTTTTTTTTTTTTTTTGTCCTTGCTGGGAATACCCGGTCATATCTGTAGGTGCATCCCATCCCTGCAAAAAAATTTATTTAGGGTCCGAGAGAGGAGTTTCTGTTTTTTGATCGCTGTGGTGTCAGTTACACATCCTGTGTGTACACAATTATGGAAACTAAAATGGTGCTTTAAAGTATCACGGCTATGTGTGTGTGTTCTGAGTGCATGTGTTAATCATAGCAGAAAAAGAGAGACAGAGAGAGAGACAGACAGACAGACAGATAGGCAAACAGGCTCACTGAAGGTTGTTGTAGTTCTCTTGGGGCAGTTTCCTTAATACTCCCTTCAGATGCTCCAGGCGGTCCGACACCTCCTTCTCCCTGGACAGGGAGGAGAGCACAAAGACAGTGGGTACAGGTGAATGCAAACAGAGGTCCTTTGTGGAAACAGAACTCTGCGCTCTGAGTGCGCCTCCCCCTCTTCCTTACCCTGCAACTTTCAACCAATCGCTGTAGAGCTCAAAGGTCATGAGGGGCTCCGGCAGCTCCCTCAGGTAGGACTTCAGTGCCCCTGTCATATCCAGTGGCACAGAAAGAGAGTTTAACATACCCATTGTGCAGTTTCTCTTTGTGTTTAAACAAACAATGACAAACTAAATTAATTTTGACAAATAATGCAAGTAAAAAAGGCATTGTCTCTCTGTCTCTCTCTCTCTCTCTCTCTCTCTCTAACACAAGGCTGCGGGTTGAATTTGCATACTATGGTCTTGTCCATGATCTCCCAAAGTTTGTGCATTTATGGGGGATTAACGGGGCCCTGTGTCATGTAGATGTTTTCTCCTTTAAAAAGTACATGTTGTGGGACTGTGATTTTTCTCCCCTCTCTCTCTCTCTCTTTTACTGCCGCTCTTACCAGCCACTGCATGGGGGTCAGAGCTGAACTCGTTGTGGTCAATATGACCACAGTCTAAGCTGCTCTTCAGCCTTTTCACTGCAGAGGCTGCAGCTGCCAGCCTGAACAGACCCTAGAGAGAGAGAGAGAGAGAGAGAGAGAGAGAGAGAGAGAGAGAGAGAGAGGCAGAGACAGAGAGAGAGAGAGAGAGAGAGAGGCAGAGACAGAGAGAGAGAGAGAGAGAGAGAGATTAATTTATGAATGTATTCATTTATTTGCTTTGTTTATTTGTTTGGGGACAGTGCAATTTAACATTGTTATAAGTTAACAAGGAACAGATGTTGCTGCTTCTCGGGTTTTCAACCCCTGTTCCCACTTAGGCAATTGTGCTATAAAATGTGCAATAAAATATAATAACCATCTCAGCATATCCCTGCGTCACACCCTCACCTCCTCCTCCATGCCCTTGTCCAGCAGCATTTGTACACAGTGTCGTATGGGCACTGCAATCTCCTCACCGCTGTCCAGCAGGTGGGAGAGCAGGGGCCTGCCAAACACCTTCCCTGAGGAGTTACTCAGCATGGACACTGCACACGCACACGCACACGCACACGCACACGCACACGCACACGCACACGCACACGCACACACACACACATTTAACTATTATTTAGTTGTTTACTAATGTTTACCGTACACAGTTACTGCACTGACCTGTATCCAACACACAAACAGGTTCCAGACTTATTTGCAAGTGGAGGGGCCAGGATGTGTGGGTGGTTGGGTTGTTGTGTGTGAGTGGGTGGGTTTGATTGAGGGAAGTAAATATGATATTCACATAGACGAGATCCTGATCACCATGCAGAAGAATAACTTATTTCCCAGGTTCTATGTTTATTTGATTCAATTCCATTATTTGATCAAATGTGTACCTTGTTTACCAGCATGGATGCAGTTCTCTCTCAGCTCTGAGATGTTCTTCTCCAGAAACCCAAAAGATTTCTTGTGATATTCTGCCTGTAGATCTAACAGCTAAAAGAAGACTCTAGATTAACACACACATGCACGTACACGCCCGCACATACGCACGCACGCACAGGACAACACTATTAACCCTCATATTTTGTTCACATTTTTTGGCACCTTTTATGTTTGGGGTCAAATTGACCCCAAAAGTTTTAACTGACACAAAACTATTGCAATAGAAAAATGTTGACACTTTCTGTGTCATCTTTTGTGTGTCTCCCAATTGACTAGCCTTTTCTCCAAAAATATAAAAAATCTCTGATGAAACATCTCATTTTAGGGGCTGAGCTAAGTGAAAATTTGTGAAGTTTAAAACCTATATGGTAACATGCCACCAGAATTACCCACGAAAAAATCAGAGATAAAAACTAAGGTTGTATATTTTCTTACATTTTATACAGCTACCCCACAAATGACGCACACAACACCTTTGTATACAGAGTTGGTACAGGACTTTTGAAAATATTGCATTATGCTTATCGTCTATTTATTATTTAATCCAAACAAATTAGGAAAAATCATATAGTGTCAAGATTAAAAAATAAGGTTAACTGGTTTTTAAGTGACATTGAATTGGGTCAAATTGACCTGGAACATAATATGAGGGTTAATCCAGAGTGAAGTAGTGTGTGGAAGCACACTTACCCGAATAAAGTAGCTGGCGTAGTCATCTTCTTTAGATGCAAAGTGATAGAGATCTGCAGAGTACTGGTCCTGCACACAAAACACATGAACTGCTTATTAAACACCCCAGTGTGCGACTCTTATACAAGCCCAGTTATACATCAGCACTGCAGAAAACAGCTGTTAAATTATGCTACGGTCACCAAAAGCATGCAAAATTTCACCCTCTGTTTTTAGCCCTATATTATGGTCACCAAGGCTTGACATGGCTTCACTGTTACATATCTGTTGAATGGCCTGACTTATTTTTGCATTGCCTTTCAATTGCCACTGTGCTGACTAAAATGTCCTGCCTTTCCTGTCACCACTCTTGCTCACAACATCTGAGTGTCATGGTAACGGTGATGTCAGCGGGATGAGACCTTGATATTCTCCAGTCTTCTCCAGGCCTCCTCCATGTCCTCTCGCAGCCCGTCCTGCTTGGCCTGGGGCCCTGAGCTGGTCTGGGACCTGACCAATGAGAGAGAGAGGAGGGCATACCCCAGTCACGAAATTAAGACAAAACCCCCACCCCAAGGGCAGTAGAGGTGTCCCCAAAGTGTCCTAGCTAAAGCCTCTATCAGGCTCTTTGCATCTGGCTATCTAACAGTAACCTGGTTTAATTGTCTTCCCTCTCCACCTTAGCTGTTAAGTACTGATCATTCCAACACAAAATGCCTGCCGTGCATTGTCCATTTGAGTGGTGCACATTGGAGGTGGACTTGAGTTGATGTCTGAGTTCATTCACAACATGTAAGAAGCGTGAGGTAATTAAATTTCCCCATGATCCGTAGAGACAACAGGACCAGCTGGGGACACCATGGGGGTTTGGGAGAAGGGGCAGACATACAGGGAGCGTCCCAATATTCTCCACTCCCCCACTACCACTCCTCTACTACCCAGAAGTAAGTGGAGGAAAGGAGGGGAGGAGGGAAGTGGAGGAAAGGAGCCGTGAAGAAAATTTGGACAGCGAATCTGCTTCACTGTCGCCGTCGACTATTGATGAAGTTGCCCTATCATAACTTTGACTGACGCCGAGCCCACAAATATTCCCAAAGCCAATCACAGATCTTCCACGTGGTCAGCCCATTTAAAGCTGCAAAATATATTTTAAGTTACAAGTGCAAGTAACCTAGTTGCTTGTACAGTGTAAACATAGCCTGTATTGCGGTTTGCGTCGAGACACTAATTAACATGTAATCAGCAACATTAGATCAAAGTAAACATGTAGTATAGGCTACGCAAACATAACAATTTACTGTAGCTAATTCCAGAATCCAGATGTTCCCGATGTCTGAACATACCGAGCACTAATTCACCTCTTAGGCCTATAGCCTAGGCTACTGTAGCTACACTACAGCCTACTCTTGCCAATTCCTTGCATCTCACATAGGCAAATTTGGAAACATTTCCGTATATTAGTGGAACAAATTAGCGTCATTTTATCGGATATAAACCCATCATTCACAATGTTCATAGTATCGCAGTGGTCACACAGAAAAACATTAGGCCTATTTCCCACTGTAACATCTGAAATCAAATTTAAAAACGTCCTTTGGAATGGTTGAATAAATTCATTAATGCATATTCACATACTGAAATGGTAGCTGTCAGGCTATATTTATGTATAGTCATGTTCGTCAATAAGCAACGTTAATGTGCAAGCAAATAAATAAAGCTGTTTCCCCGACTTAAATTGCAGAATTTTTAAGTAGGATATGAACCACAAAAATGGACTGGCATTTGTTATCCGTTGTAGGATGCTATGACTTTTGTGTGCTAATATCCTACTGAAGCACACACAATTTAGGCTAAATATCTTGCATTGGGGCATCATTATCTTGGGGAAATTCATATAAGGCATAGCTACGCATCATCACTGTTGCCTTTTCTTAAATCTCTGTGGGCGTGAGCGCGATGATGTCACCCAAAAATGTGAAAAAACTTCCGCAGTAGGATACATCGATGTATGCTTCGCCAGAGGGGAGGAGAAGCCGAGTTTGAAACCACTTCACTCGTCTTCTACACTATTGGGACAGTGGAGGGAGGGAGGAACCAAAGATCGGTTTCCGGGGCACGGAGTAGAGGAGGTGGTAGTGGAGGAAGGGAGGGTGCATTTTTCGACTATTGGGACACACCCACAGAGATATAGGGAGAGTCAGTGGCTCAGTAATAAATAAAAAAACTCAGAAGAAGAAGTTTTACAACAGACACACAGATGCCAGGGAGTCAGTGTGCCTAACCTGTTGCATGCGTTGTGCCAGTCAGTGGTGAGTTTTGCAAACTGTTTCTTGTTCTTCAGAATCTCAGGCAGATCCTCCTGCAATGGAAAAAGTGTAATGGGCAATCTCTGTTGCTATCTTGTCAGGGTAATATTTAAAAAGTAAAAATGAAAGCCATATTGTCACTCCATCCATCTCTATCCCTACGGATAACGCAAAGAGTTTCCAACATAATTCAAAAAGGAAAAGATTCCTTTCCTGTTTAAGATTCCTTCGGGCTGGTTTCAGTTTCTGTCTCAGGAACACAATCACACTGAAATAAAGCTCAGAAATCAGTTGAGAAATCAGTTAATCTTATCCAGAAAGGGCTGGTGTGGATGTAAGCTTTAATTTCAGCCAAACAGTTACACACCTGATTGTACTAATCAAGGTCGTTAGCAAAGACTGTAGTGGTTGATTAGTAGAATCAGGTGTGTTACTGCTCGGTTGGAACAAAAGCCTGCACCCACACCGGCCCCTTCTAGATAAGATTGAGGACCCCTGCAGTTGAGCATCAGTCTTTTGAGCAGAACAGCTACAGTTCTTTTTCGCCTGGTTAACATTCACATCTTACCTCACTAAGTTTAATGAGGGGCTCCAAAACGTCTTTCTCCAGCTGCACTTCAAAACCTGCCAGGGTCTTTGCTAGAAAACTCTGCATAAAGCAAGACATCTCCAGGACCTTCCTGGGAAAGGGAGAGAGAGATTGAGCCATGGTGGTGCTCGAATATTGCAATGACTGTGTGGTAGGGGGGCGTGGTTTTAGGCGCTGCCGGCAAGAGAGAGAGTGAACTCGTGTGGTTCGTGGAGCCGGCACAGCTGCCGGAAATCATGCAATTGGTGATTGATAATTGTTTATTAATTTGTGTAATTAACCAATTGCTTTGATTGTTCGACAGTGAGCCTGAGGGCATAAAAGGAAACGGCTGGGAGTTCGAGGGAGAG
Organism: Synaphobranchus kaupii; assembly: GCA_029718625.1. NCBI lineage: Eukaryota > Metazoa > Chordata > Actinopteri > Anguilliformes > Synaphobranchidae > Synaphobranchus > Synaphobranchus kaupii. Next base: position 16,786,808 of record CM056379.1, read on the forward strand.
ACAGACTTGTATGTACCTTGTGTGTTTGTGTGAACCGCCAGAAAAGGCCAATCGAATAAACGGAGTGAAACTCCAAAAGAACTGTTGTCCTTCGCCTCTTGACTCGAGGGGTGGCACTCACCTTGCCACAGACTGGAATTCCAGTGACAGGCTACTGTGTTGCGATTGACCCTGCCCAACCTATTTGTTTATTTTATCTGATAAATCTCTCATTAGATTTCTGTTACCATTCAGCCAATCTTAACTATTATGGGCTGGCCAGCAAAGGATGGGCTCCCCTTCTATAGCCAGGTTCCTTCCAAGATTTCTTCCCACTGGGGAGCTTTTTCTCACCACCGTTTCAGTGTTTTTCTTCCCACTGGGGAGTTTTTTCTCACCACCGTTTCAGTGTTTTTCTTCCCACTGGGGAGTTTTTTCTCACCACCGTTTCAGTGTTTTTCTTCCCACTGGGGAGCTTTTTCTCACCACCGTTTCAGTGTTTTTCTTCCCACTGGGGAGTTTTTCTTTTTTTTTTTTACCTCACTTGCTTGTTTTTTTGCCCAATATTCCTTTTTCTGTTTTTCTCTGCAAAGCATCTTTGTGACAGGCTCTATATAAAAGTGCTAGAACAAATAAAGTTGAATTGAAATTGAATCGAATCATGGGTCACGGCAGTGGTCAGTCAGTTTGGAAGTGGAGGCTAGTGAATGTATTGCAGTTCTGACGTGTGCGTGACCTTTGGCTCTCACCTGATGGAAGAATCTCCATCAAAGTCCTTAAGGCTTTCAGCCATACTGACAGACAGCAACATCTGGGGGAGCTTTTTCTGTGGGGGACGTCGGAGAGACGGAAAGATCATGAATCAGAACAAACAATCAGAAAATAATAAATATTAAATAATAAATAAAAACTGCACATGGGAGAAGGAGGGGGAAAAACAGAAAGACAGAGACAAAAATGGATACAAGGTAGGAGATGAAAAAAGCAGATGGACTCATCTGTCCAATCAACGTCAGAGCACTCCAGAAGTCCGGGAATAATTTAAAGTTTAGATGAATCATGTTGTTAATAAAGAGTAAAGATTTAACCACTAATCACATAGAGACTGGAACTGACAATAAGCCACATACAGGTTATAGACAGACAGGTCCATATGGTGACAGGTAGACATGCTCTTACCATGCAATGAGACAGACAAGTGGGTGCTTCCATGCAGTGAGACAGACAGGTAGGTGTATATTACATTACAGGCATTTAGCAGACGCTCTTATCCAGAGCGACTTACACAACTTCTTATTACATTTATCCATTCATACAGTTGGATATATACTGAAGCAATTCAGGTTAAGTACCTTGCTCAAGGGTACAACGGCAGTGTCCTACCTGGGAATCGAACCTGCAACCTTTTGGTTACAACTCCAGTTCCTTAACCATTATACTACACTGCCGCCCATGGTATAGTTACCATGCAGTGAGACAGACAGGTAGGTGCATAGTTACCATGCAGTGAGACAGACAGGTAGGTGCATAGTTACCATGCAGTGAGACAGACAGGTAGGTGCATAGTTACCATGCAGTGAGACAGACAGGTAGGTGCATAGTTACCATACGTTTCCCAACATCCAGGCCCTGTTGACTCTGCAGGCAGCATGCCAGTTTTTTATAAACAACCTGGGCAGCCCTCCTGGCTGGCTCCACCCTCTGCTCCATCTGCAGACAATTAGCGAGATTAGCCTAGCACACAGGATGCTACCTACAAAGTACAAAGTGTTAATAACTACAAATATGCATTTTTAATTTAAGTACTTTTAAATACTCATTGGGGCACTCATAAATAAGCATGCACTAAATACTGGTAAATGCTTATTGTTTTTGATTAGTCTATTTCTCACTGAAGAAGTCTGAACTCCGCACGGCGAGTCACTCACCAAAACCAGATTTTCCGAGAGGAGGTCAGACGCATCTTGTGACCTAGAGGTTTATAAAACAGAGAACTTGAGCATGAATCATACAACATCGCTCAAGCACTATGCACATCCGTTGGGATTCTCATCAAACTCTGGATGCAATCAAAGAGCTCGATAGAGTTTGATACGGAACCTTCAGAAACTCAACAGGTGGATTGGCCAATGAAAAGAAGCAGCCAGCCTGGCAGCACACACGCATCAGAGGACCTGCATGGTCACATGCACACTGCAGGCAGACATTTAGGTTTTAGGGGGGACCTATTCACTTGACTTGACAACATCGCATGAGCAAGACAAGAACTACTCTGTACATATTAATAATGGAAGTGAAACCACAGCCTGTGCTGTCTAATAAAAGCTGAAAAAGCTGAAAAAAATATGAAGAAGTAGATGTATGAACACTGACAAGGTGCACTACGCGACTTAAACATATTCTCCAGCTGCCTGGCTTTATTTATTCTTCAGTGCGAGAGGCATGAGGTCATCGTCTTAGAATGAGAGGCGGAGAGGTGGATGGAGATGAGATAAGGATGGAGATGAGATAAGGATGGGGTAGGATAAGAGACGGTGAGAATCAGGGGAGGAGGAGTTGAGGGGTGTTTTTTCGCATCCTTTCTTCCTGCGCCCTCTTCCCAAAGTTACTCAATACAGGACAGCTCTGGCTCCACCCTGTTCCACACTATCTGATATTGCACTCCAGATAAAGACACCCTAATATCGGAGATCACTTGACTGTGAAGCATTCTACCAGAGCAGGGGCTCGCTCATAGGCACTAACACACAGACCCGCACCAAATCTGCGCCCCAAATTCATACCAAAATCTCTCCTTCACTGTTCAGACGCTTCCCTCCTCTCACTGGTACAGCAGCCCAACACAGAATCTGTTCAAAATCCTCCAGGATCTGCCTGTGCAGCTCTGTCTCAGTTTACCACCGATAATGGACATTCTGCTTTGCTTATGGAAAGGGCTGTAACAATATATCAAGATTGCCTGTAAGGAATAGATGAGAGTGAATAGCAGCACTTTAATGCAGTGTATTCCAAAAAAGAAAATGTCTCCATAGTAACAGCTGCTGCTCAAGGTGTAAGCTCCTGAGTTTTCATTCTTGCGTGGTTGGTTTCTGCTTTGAAAAATACTTGAAGATGCTTTGAAAAATGCTCCGAAGGACGTCTACAGTGAAATGTTGCAAGTTAAGACCTGTTAAGACCATTTATTACACGCACAACAACAAAAAAATTCTGGATATATTCTCGACATATTTTGTTGCCTGTGTTACTACAGTACAGTCCATAAGTATTTGGACAGTGACACAATTTTTGTTGTTTTGGCTCTGTACTCCAGCACATTGTATTTGAAATGGAACAGTGACTATGCGGTTAAAGTGCAGACTTTCAGCTTTAATTTGAGGCGTTTTACATCCATATCGGGGGGAACCTTGTAGCAATTGTAGCCACACGGTTCCCCCAATATGGATGTAAAAACCCTCAAATTAAACCTGAAAGTCTGCTGGAGTACAGAGCCAAAACAACAAAAACGGTTTCACTGTCCAAATACAGATCCTTTCCAAAAAATTAGAATATCATGGAAAAGTTTTTTTTTTCCATAATTCCATTCAAAAAGTGAAACTTTCATAGATTATAGATTAATTACACACAAAGTGAAATATTTCTAGCCTTTATTTGTTTCATTTTTCATAATTTTGGCTTACAGCTCCAGAAAACCCCCAAAACAGTATTTCAAGAAATTAGAATAGTGTGTCGAAAATCAGCATTTACTTCAGTTATTTCAGAGAATGAATGTGTAGAGTGTCACACTATCATCTAATTTACTCAAAACACCTGCAAAGTTTATCTCAGTTTGGTTCAGTATGGGGAAGACTGCAGACTTGACAATTGGCCAGAAGACCATCATTGACACCCTCCAGAAGATGGGTAAGCCACAAAAGGTCATCGCTAAGGAGGCTGGCTGTTCACAGAGTGCAGTGTCCAAGCATATCAATAGAAAGTTTAGTGGAAGGGAAAAATGTGGCAGGAGAAGGTGCACAAGCAAAAGAGATGACCGTAGGCTTCAGCGGATTGTCAAGCAAAGACGATTCCAAAATTTGGCGGAGATGCAGAGGAAGTAGACTGAGGCTGGAGTCAGTGCTTCAAAAACCACCACGTACAGAGTGTGACACTCAGTCTAAAACATTCATTCTCTGAAATAACTGAAGTAAATGCTGATTTTTGACACACTATTCTAATTTCTTGAAATACTGTTTTGGGGGTTTTCTGGAGCTGTAAGCCAAAATTATGAAAAATGAAACAAATAAAGGCTAGAAATATTTCACTTTGTGTGTAATGAATCTATAATCTATGAAAGTTTCACTTTTTGAATGGAATTATGGAAAAAAAAAACACTTTTCCATGATATTCAAATTTTTTGGAAAGGATCTGTACTTACAGACTGCACTGTATATGCATGTTAGTACATGCTGTATATATTTTAAGGAACAACCAATGTTGAAGCATAAAGTCTCCCACAATCCAGTGAGAAAAGGAGTCAAACCTCCCGTGTGTGTGTTTATGTATGTGTGTGTGTTTATGTGTGTGTGTTATCTATAATAAAGGTCACACACTCACAAGTGTTCCCTCACATAAAGTCAAAAGGGTGAGATTGGATCTCTGTGCTGGCAGTTATAGTTGTATCTGTTCTGCTCCGAGTTGTTGGGGGAGGTTATTAATAACTGCACTTGTCAGAGCCAGAGCTGTTAAAACCATACAGTGTCCTGAGGTGTGGTCATGTGCTGTGGGACACTGCAATACTCAATTTAACAGCACTGCTTATGAAAATATACCATACATAAATAAGCCTGGCTGACTGGTTCAAACTTCATTCTGTTAGGAGAGTAGCGGCACGACCTCTGAAGACACTCTAGACACGTAACTATGTCATCATCATCCGCTATATATTGCAAGGGAGGAGCAACCACACCCTGGCTCCGCACCCACATCTCTGTGTGTCACCGAACTCTTCCACACAGAGGGGTCTTATTAAGAGGTGCCAATCAAACTCGACAACTTCTGAGCTGGAAGCTGAAGAGCACAATGCCCCTTCACACCAACACGGGTGCAGCAATATGAGGAAAAATACAGACACTGGAACTCCAAGGTGATGGCTCGCCATACGCACATACACTCGCGTGCGCGTACACACACACACACACACACACACACAAAACACAGATTCTGTACACAAATTCCCGCAGTCATCTCTGCCCCTTACTGTGACACTCTAATGATGCTGATGATGATGAAGATGATGATGATGCTACAATTCAACGTGACAGTGGTCGAAAGGAGAAACAGTCACGCGCCTTTGCTCTCCAGAGCTTGTGATCACCCTTATGTTTCAGTGTCATTGGCAACTCGGAGTTAAAACTCTCGTGGAACCAATTCTCCAACCCACAGGCAGGGGCCTCATGTGCCAGTCTTTATTTTATTTTATTTTATTTATTTGTATATTTATTTTATTCCCACCACCACCCCTCCTCTTTGGAAGTCAACTTTATTCTGAATTACAATTGTACTTTTAACAAAGCCTGGTGAAACCTCTCTGGGGGAGGGATAGAACAAAGGCAGAAACAAAATTAAGAAAAAATTAATAAAACAAAACAAGACTAAATACACACAACAGATATAAAATACAGGCTTTTATAAAGTCAGGGTAGATCACCCACCCCTTCACCGACTATGCAATGTAAAAAGATATTCTAAAAATGTAAAAATATTTACTCTGACTGGATCTTATGTGGATTTAAGAAGGCCTGTTCATATGATGACAAATCTCTCACATTTTTGAGAAAAACCTTCTCTGCAAAAAAAAAAAATTATTTAACACTGGACATTTTACTGTGTACTGCATCTTTACTTGATCAGAGGTTTGTATGATAGTTTTTCTACATTTTACAATAAAAAACGAAGGTATATTGTTGTACTTACTTCACTGCAGATCCAAACTGTTTGAGAAGGCTGAATTGCTTCAGCATGGCTTCGGTGGACAGTGCTTATCTTCCCTAGTTCCGTTCTTTATTGAAGTCCAGTGCAATCACTCTGACTTTGATGTTGTTTCCATAGTTCCAGTGCATGCATTACATTTTCCAAATATGTTTCACCTACAAGCACCCCAGAGCAGTTTGTGAGAAAGCAGCTTTAGTTTGCATTGCAGCAAAGCTCTCAGCTAAAGTGTTACCCACAAACGCACACGTGTGCGCGTGTGCAACGCCTCCTGAGGTCACAGATAGAGGAAGTTACTACCTGGTGGAAGAAAGAAAAGGTTTGACGTAGATATTGCTAGACATGTATATGGAGTGTACACTACAGATTGATCCTAATACATTTAAGAGGTTGTGAATTGATATGGCATGAACTGCTCACTGTCTGATGTGCAGGTAAACTGAATACGTCGTACACATGACTGCTCATGATTGTCACCAGAGCTGTAAGTGGTCTTCTGAACAATAAACTTGAATGAGCTTTAGACAGGGAATTGGCAAATTTATAGTCACTTTACAGGGTTCAAAATACTACGATTAACTCCAACACTGAAACCACACGTATAAAAAAAATCTTCAGGGCTGACCTTTTAGCACAGAATATTTATTTTTTATTTTGCCGAGTGTGGGCGGCAAAAAAAGAAAACACACTGAAAGGTCAAGCCCTGGTGATTTTTTGAGCATGTGGATTGAAAGTTGGAGGTAGTCATAGGAATTCTTTTTTATAGGAATTATTTTCATGCCATCGCTCACCTCAGTGAAGTGCACTTGTGCACAAGACTTCTTCTTTACCAGTATCAGTTATCATCACCGTGACCCAACATCCTTTTAACTGGCTCCTCACCACAAATTGAAATTAGCATTCAACTGACCTACTGTTATTTTCCTGTTCAGCCCTGCGACTTTTCCTCAGAGTTTCATGCTGACAACACCCTAGACACCGTTGCCTGGACACACCAAACTCCCACAACACCCCTCTTTCAAAGCCACTGAGGTTCCCTCTTTCAGCCGTGCTAACCATAACCATAACAAAAACTGCTTAAGCATTTTTATACAAGACCCCTTCGCATGCTGGGATGTTATTTATATATATAAGAATGAGTCACAACTGTGTGGTTGCCTCTGCTTGCATGTACCCGTGTTATCCCTTATTGACCAAATTTGTTATATTTTTTTGATTCACTGGCTGTAGATTTTCTTGTTCATTTAGAGGACAGAAGCCCTGAACACTAAGGAGGCAGCAATGCTCCACACTGAGCCAGCTTATAGTGCCCTGTCACACTTTTCATAATTTATAATTTTTGCCAACACTACTGCACTGTTAAGATGTGGAGGAGACAGAAGTGATCACAGATAAACATGTGATGAAATTCTGGTGTGCAAGTTCCTCTAATTCACATAGCTACACATATGTGCGCGTTTGTGTGTGTGCGCTGTTCTGCCTGTGTGAGAATGAGTTTTGAGAATGTATGCGACACAAAATGGGTTTTTAAAAATTGCACAGGTAAATTAATACAGAGAAGATTACCTGGAACTAAATTAATTCTGCAGTTCGTAGTACTCCACCAAAATATAAGAAACTTTCAAAAGAACAATCTTAAACAGTATAAAGCATTGCGGGCCTCTAAAGATCTTCCAAGCATGAGCCAACCACAAAAAATAACCTGAGGTACCTCCAGTCAACTATTGCAATCAAATTATGTCTACCATGGTTGTTTGAGGCACGTCTGATGTGGGATGTCCCATTACTTCAGTGGTAAAACTAGAGTAGATCTGATACGGTGGGGCGGACTGAAGGAGGCTGAATTTAAGTGTACACAGTGCTCAGCACTTCTGCATTCTCTGCAGAGATAAGACGTCAATGTAATTGCGAAAATTAGCACTCGTGGTGTAAAATAAACTGGAAGAAAGGTGGGTGAGAACAAAGTCTCACATTAACAGAGAGAGGGGGTGGTGTGGAAAACCCCACTAAATATAACAGACAGCAACCCATTTTGTTTAGACCCCAGCAAAATGAAAAGGTCCATTGGTTATTGGTCTGGAAGGCCTGGCAGATTAGGAAGCAATATTTATTTCGTTCATACTTGGATCCCTTACAAAAAAAAACAAAGGCAACCGTTTGGATTAAAAATGAACTGGGCTGGGCCTGCACAACTGCCCACAAACCAGACTCTCGCCCACACAGTGCTAAATCAGGCAGCTGACCCTGCCGTTAGAGACGCACATTATATACTATGGCCCTCTGAGCACACACTCTTAAAACCATGCAACTGGTGCGATCTGGCTGTAGCCGGAACTGCTAGCGGATTAACCGCTACTGGAGTGTGCAATGCCAATGGTGAGGTCTTGCCACATTGAATCTGGCTGTAGTGAGAAGTGCTGCGGGATCATGCCTAACTGTAGTGAGAAGTGCTGCTGGATCATGCCTAACTGTAGTGAGAAGTGCTGCTGGATCATGCCTAACTGTAGTGAGAAGTGCTGCTGGATCAGGCCTAACTGTAGTGAGAAGTGCTGCTGGATCAGGCCTAACTGTAGTGAGAAGTGCTGCTGGATCAGGCCTAACTGTAGTGAGAAGTGCTGCTGGATCAGGCTAACTGTAGTGAGAAGTGCTGCTGGATTGGGTCTAACTGTAGTGAGGTTATGTAGGTTATGACCAGCGGCCAGTCTGGTGATACTGTGCATGACAGGAGACCACAGGACTCGGCCGGCTGCCGTGACAGGAAATGAGAAACAGGAAATGTGGGAGTCTGTTATGACCTACCCAGAGATGCAGAATTGCATTGTCTAAAATTAAAAACATGGCAGTCACTACTGTTGCTTTTACTGTCTGTATATTAGTGCATTTGCCATTTTATTTCTGGTGGAAAAAAATAACTGTCCTTTTGGCAAAATGTTATGAACCTATTTTGAACCATTTGATAAAATGCTAGTTTGTTGTGATGCAAGGCACTGAATTTAGTTGTCCAGTTGGAGAAAGCAACACAAAAACTCAGAGAAGCAAGGGACACCATCATGACAACCGAGTTTACTGTAATTTATTAAGGGATATGGACATTACAGATGTCTTGTAAGTTATGGATTTCTGAACCAACACTGCCACCTTCTGATAAATAATAGGGTTGCTGATAAGTAAAATGCATTAGGTGGGTAGCAGTGAAATAATCACATTACAATGTTTTTGGTGTTAACATTTTGACATAATTGCTTGCTTCTTCAGCTTCCAAAGTTGGAAATACGATGTTACAATGATAGAGAACAGAATGGTATGACTCGATTAATTTTAAATTGACCTGGACTATTCATGAATAATTGGGGGGTGTACAGCTTTAATTTCAAGGTACTGCTAAAGTACATTTTTACACTGCGCTGACAGGATCTACAGCTAACAGCTATCACACAAGCTACATTTAATCCCAGCCTTTGGTTTGAGCCATGTCCTAAAGGCTAGCATCAGCAGATTCCTTATGTGTATCCGACCTGTCCATATTGTCCAGTTTTGAAAGTGCTGGTGGTAGCCAGGGACTCTAAAGAACAGGTGCAGTGTAGACAGTTTCTAAAGATACAGGTATCGGAGTCAGTTTGTTAGGATTTCATTTTTTGCTTGGACCACCTGCCAAAAAAAACCTAAGGACACAAAGACCAAAAATGAGAGAACCAACACAAAAACATAAGGTTATTAGTTTATGTATTTATTTATTGTTTAACAAATCAAATCAGTTGAAAAGTCTAAATGAAGACAGTCATATATTTCCCCTTATTGTAAAAACATCTTTCAATCCTGGAGAGTCCGTCAAACAACGCAACTACAGTTTTACAAGACAACACTGCTTTCTTTGCCTTTCCCACCAAATAGCTATACCAGCATATTCATTGCCACCAGATAGACCGACAGTAAATTGGTCCTGCAATCTGTTCCAAGGGGCCGCGTAAAATGAATGCGATTTTTTTGCACTTAAATGTGCGACACCCAACGAGCAAGTGAAAAAGACGGAAAACTGTCCTACGATGCCGATATCACAGAAGTGAAGCATCGCAGAGAATTGTCAAACACATGGAATCTCTGCACTCCTTACTGAAATACGGCAACTATGCAAGCGAGTGCACCATATCCTCTCCCACCCATCTGTTCATACGGACAGCGGACAGCCGGCTCAGCCCCAGGGCAATACTGGACTGGTGTTTGTCACCTGACAATAAAGCCTTAAGACATAAACCTGCGTGGCACTCCCCCGGAAATGCCTAGGGAAACGACAGAGGTTCCTCGGTACCTCGTCCATCAACCGGGGCAAATCCAAGCGTAAAGCAGAGCGGAACAGCTAAATGAGGAGTTTGCAGCGAAGCAGGGTCTTCCCAGCAACAAGGAAGGGGACGCTGATGAAACCCAGAACCAAAAGCAGTCGTGTTACCACGGTTTTCTGGAAACGCGATGCATCTGGTTCTTTCGCCCTTGCACCAACCGAATTCTCCCCCCGCTGTCCCAAGCAGAGACGCGAGTACGCGAAGGACAGAGAAGTAGCGGATACAACTGTGCGGCTAGTTAGTGTTCCTGAAGCAAAACGTGTCCCAGTTCCTGGTATTGCGTCACTATTGTGGGCCAGGTCCTCCCCCACCATTCCACGGTAAACTGTGTTTAAAATGTAAAAATCAGGAATGACTGCAGCAGCAATAAGAGAATGGAGAAGCGCTGAGAGGAAGGGGAGGAGAGGAAGGGAGGTTTACGATGTTTCCCATATGAGACCTGGACTCTGACAGCCTCCCTCCCTCCCCCACTTCCCCCCACTTCCCGCCTTCTCCAGACGCCCACCTTCATCTCCCCTCCCCCTCCCCCCCCCCCTCTCATCTCATCTCAGCAGAATGGAGGCTGGGAGCCAACGGGCACCCCTGAGCTGTCTCCCCTCCCCCCCCCCCCAACCCCCCAACCCCTCCCCCTCCCTAAAACTCACACCCCCTGCATCCCTGAGGGAGGGCGCGCTAACGCTTTGACTTGGCTTCATCTGCTTCTTTATCTGAAACACAGCAGGAAGAGAGAGAACAGAAGTTCAGAGGGGAGTAATGTAACATGGAACCAATGCACACGTACCCGACCGTTACACTGGCCTTTACCACCCATCAAGGCTTGTGCCTGTGTTTTACCCACAACACCGGTGTCTAAATCACCAGCTCCCTGAAACTCACCGCATTGGGTGCCGTCTCATTACCAGTGTCCATACGGCACTCGGGCCTGTGCATGTATGTATGCATGTATGGGGCTGCAGGTTCCTGTCTTTGGATCAATGCTAGCTTGCGGCTGTATGAATTGGCTCATTTGTGCATATGCACGTTTGGGAGTGCTCGTGCGCTTTCGGGAGCGCTTGTATCAGGTCACAGGTGGCAGGTGAGTTGTGCTTGTATGCGTTTGGGAGCGCTTGTATCAGGTCACAAGTGGCAGGTGAGTTGTGCTTGTATGCGTTTGGGAGCGCTTGTATCAGGTCACAGGTGGCAGGTGAGTTGTGCTTGTATGTGTTTGGGAGCGCTTGTATCAGGTCACAGGTGGCAGGTGAGTTGTGCTTGTATGTGTTTGGGAGCGCTTGTATCAGGTCACAGGTGGCAGGTGAGTTGTGCTTGTATGCGTTTGGGAGCGCTTGTATCAGGTCACAGGTGGCAGGTGAGTTGTGCTTGTATGTGTTTGGGAGCGCTTGTATCAGGTCACAGGTGGCAGGTGAGTTGTGCTTGTATGCGTTTGGGAGCGCTTGTATCAGGTCACAGGTGGCAGGTGAGTTGTGCTTGTATGCGTTTGGGAGCGCTTGTATCAGGTCACAGGTGGCAGGTGAGTTGTGCTTGTATGCGTTTGGGAGCGCTTGTATCAGGTCACAAGTGGCAGGTGAGTTGTGCTTGTATGTGTTTGGGAGCGCTTGTATCAGGTCACAGGTGGCAGGTGAGTTGTGCTTGTATGCGTTTGGGAGCGCTTGTATCAGGTCACAAGTGGCAGGTGAGTTGTGCTTGTATGCGTTTGGGAGCGCTTGTATCAGGTCACAAGTGGCAGGTGAGTTGTGCTCGTACGCGTTTGGGAGCGCTCGTATGCGTTTGGGAGCGCTCGTATGCGTTTGGGAGCGCTTGTACGCGTTTGGGAGCGCTTGTACGCGTTTGGGAGCGCTCGTACGCGTTTGGGAGCGCTCGTACGCGTTTGGGAGCGCTTGTATGTGTTTGGGAGCGCTTGTATGTGTTTGGGAGCGCTCGTACGCGTTTGGGAGCGCTCGTACGCGTTTGGGAGCGCTCGTATGCGTTTGGGAGCGCTTGTATGCGTTTGGGAGCGCTTGTACGCGTTTGGGAGCGCTCGTATGCGTTTGGGAGCGCTTGTACGAGTGTGCATCCCAGCACTCTACCTCTCACCTTTCCTGAGCTCGTCCCTCTTCCTGGCCGCATCCTCCCTCTGCTTCTTGATTATGGCCAGCCGGGCGAGGTCGGCCCTCGCCTGCTCCGTCTTCCCCTCCAGGTGCAGCTTCATATAGCGCTCCTTTGCCCTCTGCTTCTCAATCTCCTCCCTAAGAGACAGAGATAGAGAGAGAGAGAGAGAGAGAGAGAGAGAGAGAGAGAGAATGATCACACCTCTCACACAGACCCACAAGTGCACAGATTAAATTGTTTATTTAGTGTCACCAAGATCACCCTTTATTTGAACAGGAAGGTCAACTGAAAACAACCACTTCTCATTTATAGTGATGACGTGGGGAGAGCAGGTAGACAGGAGCTATGAGCCTGTGTATACAGCTGAGCCAGTGGCTTGTGTGCCAGACGTTGTATTCTACAGCGCACTACAGCACTGGCTTTTTATTTGACTTTGTTCTGGGAGAACACTGCCCCCTACTGGCCCATCAACATAGCTGCCACCTGTGACCGGATTTCCCCGGTGGTCAAAACTTCCTTGTGAAGCGAGTTCACACACTAAGGAATGAGACAAATCTTTTAAAAATATGCCCAGAACACACTACACACAGTGAAAATCTATTTTAAGAGTTATCATGCTTTTTAAAAATAAATAAATAAAAAACCTGGAGAACCACCTCACCTCTCTCGACGCGAGAGTTCTTTTGGGGCGCTCGTGTCCAGTTCAGCCACTTTCTTACTTTTCTGGGAAACACGATTGGGATTCTCAATCTCTATCAGACCCTCTACTCCTTTCTTCTTTTTGTGCTGCTTGAGAGGAAGAGAAAGAGAAGGAAAAAGAAAGATGTTAGGCGTCTCTCTGTACACAGAGTTCCGCTGCATAAGACACGTCCAACCAGCACAAGAAAAGCAGGAAGCAAGCATGCCCCACCAACTGCCATAATACTGCGCTAAGCTTCAAACTGGTTGTGACATGTACTTAAAGGGGTCCATGGGAGAAAACCTTGGCATAGTAGCATAATATGGTTCTACCCTATCCATGCATCATGGGAGCAAAACACTGGTATTGCAACAGCACTTCTAAAAGACATCAAACCTTTCCAACAAACAAGCGTTTTTCCAATTAACCGCTTCTGGTGGTTTTTAACAACTCGGTACACATTTTTGTCAGGACAAAATTAAAAGTAGAGGCACTCATTCCATGCAAGCTAATGTGTTTCAGCTTGAGGACAATTCACCAGGCTGGGTCAGGTCCACTCACTTCATAATCTTCATCACTGCTCTCTTCGTCAGACCCTGAAGAGCTCTCTGGTTCCGCTCCTCCATTTGCCTCCTGAAAGAGACAGGACAGGTTAGATAATTACCTATATTTTGTATTTTTTTTATTTTGCTCACTTTGTCTACTTCAGAACATCATAAATACAAGTAGATTCAATGAGCATTTTGACGTGTAATATGTACACAATTAGCCAAGCTAATAAATAATAAGCGTCACTACAGTTAATGTCAATCTTTGAAAAGGACACAATCTGTAAACGGTCTGACTAAACAATAATGACATACGATGCCATAAAGAAAATACTAAAGTGTCTGAATGTGTGATCCTATGCCTTGTTGCTCAAACTCCACCCCACCTTTTCCCTTTGGACACGCATTTGTCGATCAATTTCCTCCGGGTTGCTGAACTGTTTCCCTCGGCCCTTGTGTCCTTTCTTTCCTGAGATCCCACAAAAGAATGCGAAAGGAAAACATTAGCCAAGTTCCACAAAGAGTTGAGATTCTTTGTTGGTAATGTTAGCTATAACCGGTTATTTCAGTGTGCGAATACACTGGCCAGTACAGCCAAGTTGATGGGAAAAAAAGTTTAACTTTACCTCTAGTTTTCTATATTTACATAGTATACTTACAAAACCGCCGTATTGTTGGTGATTAAATATTTTATATTAACCTAGAATTTGAGCGACTGTTAGCAAACTTAACACAATCGAGACATGTGCCAGTGGTGGGTGGCCAAAGCAAGTTAGAACATTTTGTGCCAAATAACAAATAATGTTAGCTAATGTTAACGGATTGGCTAAAACCATTCGTTAAAATGTGAACATACAACTACGTAATGAATGTTTAACATATCAAACTAACAAAACCAAAACTAACAAGATCTAAAGTAGAAGGTAGTTAGCAAAACATCAAACCCGACACCCAAGTAACGTTGCGTTATCTACAGTTAAAACATGATTGATGCGAGGACATGTGAAAAGCCTGCAGTAGCTAACGTTACGTAGCTATAACGTTACGTGAACTAACGTTAGCCGGTCAGCATGCTGGCTGGCTACATAGTGAGCTTTAAATACTGAACATCCTTGACAACTATCTACAGAGTCCAACAAGAGAGGCAGCCAACTTCATTAGTTACATATACAATAAAAAGAGCTCTAAAATGGTATTAACGACATATGTGTAGACAGGTAACGTTATAATGTTTAACTTCCAACTTAGCCACCGTTAGCTGTTGCTAATGCTAGCTAATGTGTTCGATACTTACCGCCTCTCGGCATTTTGAAGATAGCTAGCAGCTAAACAAGATGAAAACGCCTGACGCCGAATAAAATACTCTTAGTTAGGTATGGGTGAGTGAAAGCAGAGAAGTTTAAAGAGATATCCCGATAGTTATAAACGTAACCAGTTTCCTACGTAATGGATTATATCGGTTTCTTTTTACTGGAAAGGCCTTCTCTTGCGCCCACGGAGTCACTACAGCGCTTTTACCAATGACGTCACCGTGCTGAAAATGTGGGGCGTAAATGTACCGCGCTGTTCAGCCAATGGAGATAGAGATATCTGGATTGACTTCGTTGTCCAGCCACTCAGTGATTCGAAATACGGTGCATTGATGGAAGGCGACGATGGCCAATAGAAAATATACATACATACTTGCCAATCGAAAATAAACCTGTCAAAAGCAATACGCGGGAATGACGAGCAAACTCCGCTTGACATGATGCACCGCCTACTGACACCGATGTATGTAAAAAGCTACTGCAAAAAATAACCTTACCAAAACGAATGTGACGCATAATATGTTGGGCGGACGTCTTTTCACCAAAGTTATCATAATTTGTTGAGACCATATATCTCGATGGTTTTGAGACAGTCAGTGTTTCGACAGTCTGAAGTCCGTGGGAAAAGGCAATCCAAAGGTCAATTGTTCTAAATCGTTCCTCTCAGGATATCTCACAACCCGCAAGACCATTCTGACGTCTTTGCTTGTAGTTCAACCACTGATCGTCGCGACGTTGTGACCCAAGGTGCAAAGGTGCCCTCCAACAATGTAAAGCAAGCAGTCCTATTCTTACTCACCATGAGCAAAACATGTCTTTCCCTGACCGGGAATCGAACCCGGGCCGCGGCGGTGAGAGCGCCGAATCCTAACCACTAGACCACCAGGGAAGGTATGCTACCCATCATAATACATCGGCTTTCGTACCTACATATGGTGTAGGTCTGTAGACCTCAACAAAACAAACCAAAAACAAAAATTCTGTTTGCAATAATCATGCACATTTTTGGCACTGCATATGATATGAAAATATACTTCTAGTTCTCTACACTATTAGAGGTTGGTTAGTTTTATTTAACGAAAATATACAACGTTGTTAACTCACAGACTTTATATTTATTTATTTATTTATAAAATAGTAGGAACATTTCAGAAGTCACACTCTATGTCTGATGTTTCATTTGTTGTAATTCTACAAAACATCTATACCTCAAGAGTTACATACCGTATATATACACACACCTACACACATGGACAATAAAATACTGAAAGCTGCTATAGCAATAATGGCAAAACTGAAATGACAAAAAATGATTTAAAGATTATTATATGGTCAGGCGTGTGTCTGTGACTGTGTGTGCATGTGTTGCCTGAGCAGGGGGGTGGAGGTCACTAATCATTCAATTCCTAGAATTGTGTATGTAAAATAAGCGATGAACCCTAAGTTCTTTCTCTCCATTTTCCTTCTCATTCTACTTCATCCCCTCCTCCTTCGATGTGACAGTGCGGCTGTGGTTTTCCTTCCTTTTTTGCACGGTTAATGTCGCAGTGCAAATGGCCGCCATCAGCCAGTGGTGGGTCTGCCTCCACGTCTTCGTCTTCCACAGTGTCCTTAGCCTTGCCGGGCCACAGACAGCAATAAGACCCTACAGACAGGAATACACCTGCAACAATTATCTGTCCACCAGCCACGTAGAACATCAGCTCATAATTCTTGTATGCATCTACTAAGCGACCTGTTTGTGTGAGAAAGAGAATGAGAGAAAGAGAGAGACAGAAGGACAAAAAATGTCATGATTTCTTATCATTGTAATCGACGAGTGGTACTGTACTATAATACTTATAACTGCTTGCTTTGTTATTACTATCCTCACCAGCTAAGGGGGGTCCAACGAGCACTGCCACCGATTCAATGAGCAGCACCAGGCCCAGGGCACTGGAGAAGCTTTTTGTCCCGACGATGCCCATCAGTACCTCAAACTGTAGGGCGCCCACCATGCCGTAGGACAGCCCGAAGAACGCGCAATAGATCACCAGCCCAGTGTAGTCTGAGGACTGCGCCGAGCACACGCTCGTCAGCCCGTTGAATATCAGAGCCAGGCTGAGGAAGTAGGTATTCTTGGGCCTCACCCACGGCAGCCCCGCCACGATGCCGCACGTGGGCCGGGCGAAGATGTCGATGATGCCAATTATGGAGAGCAGGAAGGCGGCGTCACGGTCTGGCACTCCCTGGTCCTTGGCGTAGTTCACCAGCAGTATGGTGGGAACAAACAGGCCCAAAACCATGATGAACATGGCGATAATGTAGATGACGAGCCCCTTGTCGCGCAGGACGCTGAAATCCAGGAGCCTTTTCTGCTTGGGCTGCTCCCTTTGCTTCTCGGTCTTCCTGCCGCAGAGCTTAGATGGTAGCATTCCCCTCAGCTCCTGGGTGTTGGGCTCTCCTCCAGCCGCATGCCCACCCCTCCGCCTGCTTTCCAGGGGCCTCATGACGGCCCCACAGGTGCACAAGTTCAGCAGAAGCCCCCCCATTATGAGAAACGCCCCCCTCCATCCATAACGGTCCAGCAGCATCTGTCCCAGTGGGGAAAGGGCAGTCAGGAAGACTGGGCTCCCCGTCGCTGCCAGGCCATTAGCCAGCGGGCGCCGTCGCTCAAAGTAGCTTCCAAGCATGATGAGGGAGGGCTGGAAGTTCAAGGCTAGGCCCAGACCTGTGGGGAACAGACAAGGTGAGTGGGGCTCCGAAAGCATGGATGTAAATATTTACAGAGGTGAAGTGTGTCAGAAAGAGTGCAAACTCATGCATAGTTAATAAGTAAAGGTAGTAAAGGTATGATATATTCAAACAGGTGGGGCTACAGAACAGGAAGTGGGGGTCCATGTGAGAATTTTGTGGTAAAAATACGGAGGTGAGCATGAAGAAAATTGGATGACAGAATTTTTTAATGAGGCAATGAATTTAATGGACTGTGAGACAGCAAAGAATGTGTAAACACTGACAGGAAGTCAGCGTGACAGGAAGAGGTAGCCTAATCTGGACAAATTCTTTACAGAGCTGATCACCTGTGACAACACCAGCAGTGACGTAAAGTTGGATAATATTGGTGCTGAAGGAAGCTGCCACCATGCCAGCTGCTGCCAGTAAGCCCCCGATCAGCATCACAGGCCGACACCCAAATTTGTTCACCATGATGCTGGACAAGGGGCCTGGCAAGGAGTAGAAACACAAAAGCCACACATACAGTGAATTTTCCTGAAATATTTCAGCGATAACGCACACCTGCACCTCAGACCTTGGTCAAATACAAAAGTACATCCTTATCAAATGTGTTTTGTGCCTTTGTACATTTCAAATACTTTCCAGGTACAACTGAGATATTCTGCAAGCTTATATTTGATGTTTTTCAATGTTTCCATAAACATTCAGAAAGTAGAGGTCCTATGTTATAAGGGAACTTAAAAACCAAAGGGCTAAAGTTGCTTATAAGCGGAGATGGCCAAAAAAAACAAGGGCAGGGGGGAATAACACTGGCGCACAACATAACAAAATACACCTTTCTTCTTTCATAATACTGCAGAACATTATATATTAATGACACATATTGCAATAGTCTTGCCAACTTCTTTTGGCCAACAGTGCCAAAGTGTCTATACTGGCAATAGCCTGTCACAGCAAAAGCATTTCTCACCAATTCAGGAGCCAACAGCCAGATTCATGAGCCATTTCTTTTAAAACTTTGTGGGTCACTGGAACAGAACAATTATTTGGCAAATAGTAGAAAACCACATAGACAATAAATTCTCCAAATTGGAATTCTTTTGGAGATACTGTTTATTTACCACTTAAGTCACATCATATCTCAAACATACAACCTGTGACCGAATATGATCCCTTCACCGTTTTGAGGGCACATATTTAAGTCCACTTTGTCAAAATGTTTTTTTTAGTGGGCGACTTTTTCTCACGATTAGGGGCACTTATACTTAAGACTGTCCAGTCTAAGTGGACAGGGGACAGCGAACAGGGATCACATTCGGTCACAGCCCCAGTCACATGGACAGTCCACCCTCCTCATACATTTTTTCCTATTTATCCAGACATGGGGAAAGCAGAAAGAGTTATAGATAGGGATGAGATCACAGAGCAGAAAGTGCCACAGTAGGGAATCTATCCCTTGGTCACATTCACATGGGTTGCCAGTTGGCTCCTAAGCAGTTTCTTTTCCACTCTGATATCTGCCAGCTAAGCTATCGCAGCAGCTAAAAATGGCAGAGCTGACCAAGTATGGCCGATCACAGGGATTCAATTTACCAGTGGAGCTGGTGTTACGCAATGAGGTGGGGGGTACCCAGCCAAAGGAAGCCCTCCTTTCCTGGGACTGTACTGTACTTCAATATACAGTTGAAGTCGAAAGTTTACATACACCTTAGTCAAATCCATTTAAACTCAGTTTTTCACAATTCCTGAAATGTAATCCTAGTAAACATTCCCTGTCTTAGGTCAGGACTTTATTTTAAGAATGTGAAATAGTAGAGAGAATTATTTATTTCAGCTTTCATTTCTTTCATCACCTTCCCAGTGGGTCAGAGGTTTACATTCACTCTGTTAGTATTTGGTAGCATTGCCTTTAAATTGTTTAACTTGGGTCAAACGTTTCGGGTAGCCTTCCACAAGCTTCTCACAATAAGTTGCTGGAATTTTGGCCCATTCCTCCTGACAGAACTGGTGTAACTGAGTCAGGTTTGTAGGCCTCTTTGCTCGCACACGTTTTTCAGTTCTGCCCACAATTGTTCGATTGGATTGAGGTCAGGACTTTGTGATGGGCACTCCAATACCTTGACTTTGTTGTCCTTAAGCCATTTTGCCACAACTTTGGAAGTATGCTTTGGGTCATTGTCCATTTGGAAGAGCCATTTGCGACCAAACTTTAACTTCATGGCTGATGTCTTGAGAACGTGCTTCAATATATCCACATAATTTTCCATCCTCATGATGCCATCTATTTTATGAAGTGCACCAGTGCCTCCTGCAGCAAAGCACCCCACAACATGATGCTGCCACCCCCGTGCTTCATGGTTGGGATGGTGTTCTTCGACTTGCAAGCCTCACCCTTTTTCCTCCAAACATAACGATGGTCATTATGGTTCAATTTTTGTTTCATCAGACCAGAGGACATTTCTCCAAAAAGTAAGATATTTGTCCCCATGTGCAGTTGCAAACTGTAGTCTGGCTTTTTTATGGCAGTATTGGAGTAGTGGCTTCTTCCTTGCTGAGCAGCCTTTCAGGTTATGTCGATATAGGACTCGTTTTACTGTGGATATAGATACTTTTGTACCTGTTCCCTCCAGCATCGTCACCAGGTCCTTTGCTGTTGTTCTGGGATTGATTTGCACTTTTCGCACCAAAGTACGTTAATCTCTAGAAGAATGCGTCTCCTTTCTGAGCGGTATGACGGCTGCGTGGTCCCATGGTGTTTATACTTGCGTACTATTGTTTGTACAGACGAACGTGGTACCTTCAGGCGTTTGGAAATTGCTCCCAAGGATGAACCAGACTTGTGGAGGTCTACAATTTTCTTTCTGAGGTCTTGGCTGATTTCTTTTGATTTTCCCATGATGTCAAGCAAAGAGGCACTGAGTTTGAAGGTAGGCCTTAAAATACATCCACAGGTACACCTCCAATTGACTCAAATAATGTCAATTAGCCTATCAGAAGTTTTTAAAGCCATGACATAATTTTCTGGAATTTTCCAAGCTGTTTAAAGGCACACTCAACTTAGTGTATGTAAACTTCTGACCCACTGGAATTGTGATATAGTGAATTAAAAGTTAAATAATCTGTCTGTAAACAATTGTTGGAAAAAATACTTGTGTCATCCACAAAGTAGATGTCCTAACTGACTTGCCAACACTATAGTTTGCTAACATGAAATCTGTGGAGTGGTTAAAAATGAATTTTAATGACTTCAACCTAAGTGTATATAAACTTCCGACTTCAAACCCCTTTAAAAATCAAACTGTATTTAAATTCAGCCTTGCTGGCCTCTCACCTGAGCCGTAGAGCATTGCCAGCAGGATGGACGAGATCCAGGCAGTGTCGCTGTAGCCAACCCCAAACTCTCGCATCAGCTCCTTGAAGTAAACACTGACTGCTTTGGGGAAGGCATAAGAGAAGCCGGTGACCACGAAACAGCCCAGCAACACAATCCATCCCCAGCCTCCGTCAGGTGGCAGTGCCCCTAATTGGTCACCTGTGTTGGCATCCATCTCCGCTCAGACTTATGTCTGTAAAACAGGAGAGAAAAAGAGATCACATTACACATAGATCTCCAGTCCCAGAAACCCCAAATGCACAAGGCAATGCAAAGTTAGCGTGACAAAGCCAAAGGCATGTTTGTTGGGATTGCAGAGGTCCAGTCTGGTGCTGAAGCAGTCACGTTAAGGACATAGCTGAGAAATGCACATTTCGCTGTGAATAACAAGACAAGGCAATGATGGCGTCAATGTTCAGGCAGTGTCCTCAGCTGGTTTCACCAATAAGCCAGTTTACAAGCAATTACAAGTACACAAGAGCAGTGCTACTACTTTTTCCTGGCCATAGGACTTGAAAGGTACTGTATGTGACCCATATACTCAAGGCATGACTGCATGTACTCAGTCTATTCTTTATTTAATTAGTGCAATCATTTACATGATCTAACATTTTAACTAACCTACATTTGTTCATTTCATGAGTGACAACTGAAGATTGTTCATGTGTCCCTATATGAATCATTTTACTGTAATCGACTGAACAAACGTTGCTGCTAATTAACTAATTGAGCCCCAGTAGGGCTATTTGCAAATACATGCCAGTCTGTGCTGCATACACACTGGCCCTCCAAGTACAAAATTTCCCACTCTTGGCTTAGAGAGCAGACATAGTTATTTGTGAGTGGTAGCCTACTTATAAATTAATTGCCACATAACAAAACCGTCTGTTGAAAACCTGGCTAACGTTACCCCCTTGTCATTTTAATTAGTCAAAAACTAACTTCAAAAATAAATTGTTGTCTGTGTGCTATTTAAAACACATCATCACAATAATTTTCTCTTGGTATATAGGTAGCCTATTGTATTTTCCCACAACTACAGAATATTGGGTCAGTAAAAATTCACAGGACACAGGGGGGCGAATGTCGGCCTATCCAGTGTCCATTCAATTTTTAGAATTATGTTTCCATGGTACCGTTAGTTACCATTAGCCAGCTAAGTAACGTTACAGTCACTAAAAACTGGGAAAACACACAAGTAGCTAGTTACATTCGTTTAACTGATCAACTTACCTTAGCAGAATGCTCGTCCAATTTTAAGAAAACATTATTCGACCTACTAATGGTTATTAAGACTGGTAATAATCCTATTTTGGGACAGTAAGGTACAGGCTACTCTGTCTTAGAGATCTTCCGCGAAGTAGTGGAGTGTTGAACTCATGTCGTTCTTTATTAAGTGCACGTGACATGGATATTCTTAATGAATGAACTTTGATTTACTGAGTAAATAAAACTGATGGCAATAAATCGTTTATGCATGAAACATTTTCATTCAAGATACAGAACTGTTAAACCTGACAAACTAGCCTGATCAGAAAAAAAAACTGTATTTTCGTTCTTAATTATTGTCTGTCCCTTAGCGTAGGCTAACAGTAAACACATTCACTTCGAAGTCAATCATAGCGCGGCATCATTTGTGAATCGGCGCCGAAGTAGGCTACAGCAACGCGGGATTCGTTTAACAAGATACTTCTTACAAAAGGAATAGAATTAAGAGATACATCTCTACGTCATTCCAGTTTAAAATAAACGAGCTCAGGTTCAGTCTGTATTCCAGCAGACTAAGGTTAAAAAAAAAGTTCTGGCCCCGATAACATCTCTGGATATCTGCTAAAGACTTGTGTAATGCAACTGAGCTGGATTTATCATTACATTTTCACATCAGCAGAATGTCCCCGCGATCTGATATTGTCCCAGTGGCTTTAAAAACAAGTCCCCCGAGGTGTTTTGTGACCGGTTTCTCTCATGTCATTTGTGATGAAGTGTTTTGAGAAGCTTGCTTATAGAGCTAACGGGTGTTGTTGAGGACACCACCGTTACTCTATTGAACATTCTGTACAACCACCTGAATGGCTCAAAAACCCATGCTCGATTTTTATTTGTAGATTTTTCATCAGCTTTTAATACAATACAATCCCACATCTGTTGGGATTGTAGAGGTCTTCAGTCTGGTGCTGAAGCAGTCAAGTTTTAGACATACAGTGCACTCCAAGTGTTAGGACAGCGTGACATTTTCTGTTGTTTTGGCTCTGTACTTCAGCACATTGCATTTGAAATGGAATGGTCAGTGCAGCTGAGGAGTAAGATGGTGTTGATCTGAAGACTCCAGTCATAATTACTGCTGCTGTCGATGTTTTGAATGGTATTATGATGCTTTTCCTATGGCCAGATCGTTGGCCGAGTTGACATTTTGTATCTTTCCAGTGTTTTGTGCGTATGTTTTTTTATGGTTTTATGTACACACTTGCCAGTAACAAGAATTTCCCCAATGGGATAATGAAGTATCTGAATCTCTGAGCCTTGAGGGTAATCTATGGCAGACTCCTTGTGTCAGGAAGAGGAACTACTACTGTCTGGTTACAAAAAGTCAGGAATTGCTATTTGATGTACCACGTGATAACTATTAAACAAGCGGCACGGGACAGGGACTGCTCATTAGCAGCAAAATTGGCTACAAGTAAAAGGGATGTAAATTTCTCCCGTAGAAGTCCTGATTTACTCAACACTTCAGTTTTGTTCAGAGCCAAGGATCAAAAGCCATCACACATGAACATCTGTTGAGTACTTTCCATAACGTGCAGTGTTTGGACAGTAGACTCAACAGTGAAGGAATGACTAATCGTGAAAAAACTTGGTTCTAAATGTGACAGATCTTAGTGTATAACAGAGCATACAACATTGAATGGCCTCACTCCTACTGGATAAATTCACTAAACTAAAGTCAGCATCTAGTTTTGGAATGCTTGATGCTAGATTGGATAGTCCAGAGGGACCTGGGCGGGACCCTGGGACACTATCTTAACAGTTTGGGCATGAGCCCGAGTTATGTGAACTCCTGTGAGGTTATGTTTATGGGTTGGGAAAAGGTTGATGCTAGATTAACAACCAATCACAGCAGAGGCCCAGGTCCCTCCGGGCTATCCAATCTAGCATCAACCTTTTGGAATGCTATGTTGTGGACTTTGTGGATTCAACCTCAAACCAAACCACATAGGTTGCTCCACTTTCTTCCAAGGTTTTGGATATAAAGAACATGTTGCTTTTGAAGGCAGCAGTCACCAATGGTGTAAACTTGAATGTTGTGAGATTGCAAAAGCATGTGTGATGTCCACAAAGTGATCAAATAAAAGGCACTCTACTATAAATTCATTCAGACTTTTTTTTTACCAAAAAATAAAAAATGAAACCAAATAAACCAGAAAAATGTAGTGTAAAAAGAAGGAAAGCAAAGACACAATGGAACCTTTAGCATGCGCAAAGCCTTCTATCACATGCAAAACCAATAACGTGACCAATCATTGGTCATGGCAATTTGCTTTGCACCAATCATTGGTTGTGTTATATTTTACGTATGCTAAAACATTTTGCACATGCTAAAGGTCTTAATAAATCAGGCCCAATGTTGGCAGTAGAAAATTACTCCGACAAAGTAAGCAACAAAAAATAAATTAATCTCACTTTTGACCAGTTTACCCTGTGTGTATTGCCTGGTCCTATAAAGTTTTAAAAGAAATCCAATTACAATTATTGCCAATGGTGTTCATACATACATTCGAAGTTCTGCAATATAACAATACAAAATTATATATTATACATCCCTACACTTCATTTAGACACACATCTGCAGTCTAGTCCAGTCAGGAGTCATGCTTTTCAGAATTTATTCCTCTTCTTTTTAAGCTCTTCCCTTTCACTTCTTTCTCCGATTATGGTTCTTCACCTCTTCCAGCTCCTTTTCCAGTAGATGAGATTCAGCAGTAGTTTCTGACAACTGATAAGAGGTGGCATGTAAGATTTCAGTCTTCTCATTCTTCCCATCTTCTCATTCAGGCATACAAGTTTTAATTCAACATTTAATAAAAAAAGGAAAGAGGTTTTCTTTCCCAACCTTCTCAGCACTATAATGACAATTATGTGGAGAGGCAAACTGCTCCCCAGGACATGGAGCTGCTTATCCATATGGTATGCAGCTCTTTGCAATAACTGGCAGTAACCATACCCAGCAGGTGTACAGCATTGTGGGGTGTGTGAAGGGCACTCACCATGTCCAACAAGATGTCAATCTTTAACCTCAGTAAGTTGTTTTCCTCCTCTAGCTGCAGATTCCTCTTTTTCAACCGCTGCATCTCCTTCCCCGACACGCTGCCTCCAGACTCTATGGACCAAGGCACACACACATGCATATGTCAGAAAGCTCCACATTGTACAAAATCATGCTCTCAGCATCCATTTCTCGCACACATAATGGGTCATTCCGAGGGGAAATGGACCCTTTTTAACCCTGACCTCTCAGATCTTTCTGATATGCGACACCCATAATGTAACCTTGGAGTAATGACCATTGTTATACTTTTGAGGAACCCCCCCCCCCCCCCACCCCCACAAACCATCATTAATAAAATTAGGGACAAAATTTTCACTCCATTTTTGGCATACCCCCCTGTACTTTCAAGACCTACAGTTTGACAACCATAAATGGTAAAAACATATCTGTTTCATTGTAATCACAAAGACCTGCTCTACAACATGTTTGAATACTTTGACGCAATTCATTACATTAATTAATTAAAACTTAAAATTACTAATCTAATTCTCAAAACTACTTTAAAAAAATGTTTTATATGTTGTTCTATACGGTCTGATGTATACACATACCAATCTACAGAGTGGGATCTTTGTTTTACAGTACTATTACCAGGGGTGATTCACTGGTTAAAGCAGAGATGTACAACTCCAGTCCTGGTTTTCGTTCCAAACAATTACCTTAGTTTTAGTTTTCTGACAGTTATATAAACTACGCTGGTTCACTCCTGTACTTGTATCTTTAGGATACACTTGCAGTCTGCTTATAGAAATGTCAGATCAATATATGATCGAGCTAATTAAATAATTAAGAGCAGAAGTTTGCACAAAATCTTGAAACGGATCGGATTTAGCTTGTTCTGATATTCGCTCACCTGAAATCCACTGCCCCTCCTCAAATTTCAAACTCTGACCACCAATGGTCATTGCAGGGGCCCCATACTCCAGCCCCAGTTCTATCTCCCTGGTAGATCTGTCCAACTGCATCAAAACAAGACGACACAGAGCAGTTTTGCAAACATGACTGTCCTTTTAGACAACATAAACCACCCCACCACCGTTTCTATAAGAAGGATGTGCCCATGTTTAAACTGAGCTAGTGGTGGATCCTGGTGATGTCTGCTAAGTGATTGTAATGCCATGTAATGTTGGATTACTTGTAGAGCTCAAAAGGTTGACTCACTGTGTGTAGGTTGGACAGAGAAGCAGACTTGCGAGGAGGGGTCTTCTTGGGGCTGAAGGTATTCCCAAAAAGAGGCATCTTGGTTTTAATGCAACAGCAGAGTCTGAAATCAAATGCAAAAATCATGCAATGCACAAGCACAGTGAGGTATTCAAATGGCTTGCATCACATGGTATCTACAGTTTACACATTGTCAAACATAAACTGTTGCCATCTGTGTGCTATGGCTTTTACAGGTCCTGGCCTGTCCAGTATTGAAAATGTTGCTGTTGTGCAGACATTAATTATTCAAAATATGCTAAAGAATATTTCTTTATCAATAATTTTAACATTTGTTCATATGCGGTCTCTATAGGTAGCTACACTGTTGTCTATAATATAATGGGTAAGTCAATTTTTGTGTTTTCTCCGTTTTAAACTCCGAATTAACTGCTGCTAATTTATTTGTCAAATGCACGCATAACAAATGATATCCCCAGTTAGTTGAACAAGCGAAAAAATTGGGCGAGATGGGGACAGCCATTATTATGTTCACAGATCCAGCTAACGTTAAACAATTCGCTTGAAACATTTTTTTAACGAGCTACAGTACAACGTTAGCTGGTCCACATTGTAAATTCGTCTTCCCTATAGTCTAACACCTAGCCGGAAAGGTAATTATCTAGCTTTGGCTTATTAGCCTATTAGATTGACAACTAACTTTCAAGATAGGTAGCAAGTTTAATATTTATAGATGCTGTTTTTATCAGGATGTTTAGTAGGACTAACGTGACTTTGGATGGCTGGTGAGCGAGAGAAACCTAGATAACATTAGCTTGAAACTACTCTGGGCTATGTATGTGGGTATATTAGACAGCGAACTATAGAACTAATCTTTCTATTTGTGCAGTTTAGCTATTACCACAAAACGTTCCACGATTCTCTTAAATTATGCTCATAAAAAGCTGATCAAATCTATTGGTAATTTGCACTTACCTCGCTTGACGCCTACCGCTAACTACAACGCATGTGCGGAAATGGTATTCTATATCTCGCAAGAAAACAGGTAGGTAATCTACAATCCACCAGAAAGAATGTGTTGTATTTAAAGGTTTCGTGCACAAAATAGTTGTTAGTGCATATATAGTATGACTATTATAATTAATATGCAAAAAATGTGTTCATATATTCAACAAAAATGTTTTTTTAAGCCACTGACATGTCATTATAAATAACAAACACCCCTCGAAAAGGAACCAAAAAGAAATTTCCGCGGCATGTCCGACAGGAAGTTGAGTTTCCATGGAGATGGCGTCAGTTCTTTTGTTGACGGAGATTGTTCAAACCGTCAGCAGAGTAATTAGCTAACACACATGCTAGTTTACCTACATATTTTTAATGTTTCAGTGAAATATAGTAATAAAGATGAAGGTAATATTATGTATATATATTTTATTTTATTTTAAATTGGCAAATATTATAAAGTACCTATGCTACCTATACTTTTCACATTTGAAACAAAAATGCTGTCTCTGTCCCTTTCGTTCATCGCAAGCCCCAGTGGCCTAATGGATAAGGCACTGGCCTCCTAAGCCAGGGATTGTGGGTTCGAGTCCCATCTGGGGTGTACATTTTCTGCCATAGTGGCTTCTGCCAAATCTCTAACTTTGTCAGGTCTGCTGCGAATCCAATTAAAGACTGAAAAGGGTTAGAAATAATTCACATAGTAGGCTGAACAATGTAAAGCCGCCTGATATGTTACACAATTTTCCACATGGCTTTGCAACTGAAATATAGCAAACTGGCTGGATAACATGGACCAAAATGTACACTTAAGCCAATTATTTACTGTGAATGTTTTTCATCCAAGCAGAAATCCAATAAGATAATTAGCCAATAGGAAAACACTCAACAACAGCTCCTCCAATCACTACACTGAATTAGTAACAGCAGCTTCCGATCCATAAAAAAAGATTTGGCATAGATGACAGCATAAATAGATGCATATAAGGAACTTGAGTCAAATGCACTAATGCAGTATTCCCATATCTAGCTTTCACTGATAAATACAAAATGAAAGAAGACATGTTTTTGATTTGGAACATTGTTTTGAACGTTGTGACTGTGACCTTCCTAAGAGCTGACAGTAAGTGAATTATTCGCTCATGCTACCAGTACCACTAGTCTACCGACTGTATAGCTAGCTTGCTGCAATCAAAACGCATTTCTTGGTGCTTCTGCGAGTGTTGCAATATTTGTTCGTGGTTACATTGTATTTTTTGATTTAACTTTTTATCTGGTGTTGTCCTCAATTGCGTAGCTTAATAGTAGCCTAGGCTATGAAAGTTAAGCTAATGTGTCGCCCGGGCGCCCGCATGGGGAATTACATTTTACACCATATAAATATGCTACCAAGAGGAAAACGACGCACAGATAGGCCTACGCTGGTCCAAGCAAGAAAATATTTAGATGTAGGATTGCCATTCAACAGAAACATGTTCTTCCTAAATCTATTTTAAGAGTCTATGCTCAGATCTGTGAAGAGGGAAATTTTTGCTTGTATGAATTCTTTTTAAACTTTTGCTGTAGCCCATAAAGCGCATAACGTTTTCGTTATTTTCCCGTTGTACAATCGCATAGTGCAATGTGCATGCCGTCATACTGTAATTTACAATTTCACAAATTGGCCTAGCACGCTGGATGATATATTTAAAACTAGTTCTACTCCATAGCTACCAGATTGCCTGTATAATTGTTATTGCGTGACACGTTAAAATGTCTCCTTTTAAGAAATCCAGGTTGCCACAGTGTACTGGGATGCAGCCCAAAAGACAGTGATATTGAAAGATGGTGTGATGGAGAAGGAAGGGGATGCCTATGGTTACTTCAATGATACCCTGTCCAACACTGGCTGGGGGGTGCTGGAGCTCAGGGCAGGGTATGGGAAGACCCCTCAAGCAGATGAGAAGACCTTCTTTCTGGCAGGGTACCTTGAGGGCTTTCTCACTGCTCCGTACGTATGCTGTGGTATCTAAATGTGGTAATGAATGTTTTATTCACAAAATGTCTGGTGTCAATTTCTGATTGTTCGGTTATTTTCACACTCATTCATTTTTTTCTGTCAGGCAAATGTTTAGCCACTACAGCAACATGTATCGCCAGGTGATTAAGGACCCAAAGGTATTGGGCCCAGTGAAAGACTTCATGAGGTGAGCCTGCACATCTCTTTGTTGATCCTGGTATAAGTACACTCAACAGGGAAATAGGTTAAGACAATGCAACCTCCCTCCCATTCTCTCCATATAACCATTATGTGTGCCATTATACAGTAATTCACTCCTTTCTGTGTTCCCATCAAAAAGACTGTAGAAAAGGTACCCACACACCTCATCCTCTCCATCATCTCCCTCTCACAGGAAGCAGGACTCTTGGACTAGGCAGCAGGTGAAGGAGAATAGCTACAGTGACCCCTTGTGGAGGCATGTGGGGTTCATTGTTGCGCAGACGGGCGGGCTCCAAGCAGGAGCTGCACACTGGGCCAAGAGCAGACATCGACAGGTGTGTGGCAGTGTATGATTAATGTGCAAGAAAGGGCTGTATTTAATTAGCTCATTCAGTTATGATCTGACATTTCAGCTAAATTTACTGATATGCCCATGAATGACAGCTGATGGCAACTGTTTCTGTGTCCTTATATAAAAGGACACATGGCCTCATTAAAGTGAACTGTTGTTGGTGAATTGAGTCAGGGTGACTGGTAGAAATAACTTGCATACATATCATCCCTCCTGGAATTGCCTATTTCTGAGAAAGATTTATTTTTGTTTCCTCCTCACACCTAAAAAGGGAGCAGTCAAAGAGGTGTGAAAGAGCCCGTCAGCCCTCAAACGTATGGAATGCATTAGTGCATTTAGTGCATTTGCACATCAGTACAGGTGTGAAAGTATCTTCTGGGGAAGCTATGGAAGTCAGTCTTTTTTCAGTTAGTATTCTTACGTGATTAGTGTGGTTGTTGTCTCCCTTTACCTCGTCTGGGTCTCCTTCGCCAGCCCTTGTCGATGTTTGCTGTATGGTTCCTCAATGCAGTGGGAGACCTCCTGGACCTGATCCCAGCCCTGGTCCCTGCTAAGCCCTTCAGAATGCCTGGAATGGGCCACTGCTCCGCTCTCATTAAGGTCAGTGGTCAAAGAGGGTTAGCTTTTTTTCTTATAAATTTACTTTTTGCCTTTTGATTGTATATTTTACAACTGCAAAAAATATCTGTCTTAACAAGTGTTTTAGTCTTGTAATATGATTTTTTTTCTCTCAAGTAGACAATATTAGCTTGTTTTAAGTTACTTTTTGCTTGACAAATGAAATAATGTTACCCCATTGTCAAGTCTTGAAATTAGTAAAACTATCTTACCTCATTGGCAATATTTCTGTCTTATTTAGCAAAAAAGGAAAAGAAATAAGATTTTAATTCTAAATATAATACTAAAGTTCTTGTTAAGATTGACTTATGTTTGTTGGTTTTTGCAGTAGTAAATACAACTAGCCTTTCCAAAGTCCTCTCTGGCTTTGCCCCCCTCTCAGATTTCTAAACCACAGGAACTCTATTTAGGCGACACACTCTTCACGCACTCCTGTCGTTTTACCCTCAGATGTTGCCAGGCTATGAAAACCTTCTGCTGGCTCACTCTAGCTGGTACATCTATGCTGCCACCCTGCGCATCTACAAACATTGGGACTTCAGGCTGGCTGAGTCCCATACTGCAAATGGCAAGATGACCTTCAGCAGCTACCCTGGTCAGTGCCGGCTGGAGGGAGGGGGAGGTCATGCACTGGCAGCATTAGAGAAATGAAATCCATCCTATTCAATTTGTGCACCAGAAATAAAGGTGTGACACCCTGTAACAAATGATGCTAACAGTATATTACAGCAAGACGGCCTAGGCTACAAGATAGATGTGCAGTATGCTGTATACTGCATGTGTATTATCTCTGTGTATGTATATTCAACACACACACACACACACACACACACACACACACACACACACACACACACACACACACACACACACACACACACACACACACACACACACACACACACACACACACACACACAGTTTCCTTCTCCATAAACATAGCATACTGTATATGTCTATGTGTCTTACCACACGCTGGATTACACGTGATCCATGATTACGAATGTAAAGCGCTTCCATTAAAAGATGTCCTGTACTCCAGCTTTTATAAACTTTTTATAAGCTTTTGCACTGCTTGCACAGGTACAGCCAGTTTTGTTTGATTACAAAATCCAAAGCAGGATAAAATTATTCTTTGAAAAGTTCCAGTAGGTCCTTGAAGAAAAATGCACTGTATTAGACCCAAGGTGGCAAGGTGCTCAGGATGGCGCCAATTTCCTTATTGGTGCCTCTACAGGCTTCCTGGAGTCCCTGGATGATTTCTACCTCCTGGGTAATGGCCTCCTCATGACACAGACAACCAACAGCATCTTCAACACGTCCCTGTTCTCCCTGGTGACGCCCCGCAGTCTACTGGCCTGGCAGAGGGTACGGCTGGCTCACGCCCTGGCACGCAACGGGGAGCAGTGGGCCCAGACCTTCTCAAAGTACAACTCCGGTGAGGGGTAGTAACCCCCCCCCCCACACACACAGGCTCTGGGGCCTGGAGATGGGAGTCGTTTGTGATATACCCAAAAACACTGCAACTCCCTCATCTGAGTCAGCTTAGCGCTGTCCTCTCTTTGTAATGCATGTTACACACTCAACTTGTACTTTGATGCATTGCTTTATAGCTAACAACATTTCAATTTTAAAAATATATTATATATATAAAGAGAAATGTTCATTGTAATGTATTTGTGTGTAAGACCTGTACAATATTGTCTTTGTGTATAAGACCTGTACAATATTGTCTTTGTGTGTAAGACCTGTACAATATTGTATTTGTGTGTAAGACCTGTACAATATTGTATTTGTGTGTAAGACCTGTACAATATTGTCTTTGTGTGTAAGACCTGTACAATATTGTCTTTGGGTGTAAGACCTGTACAATATTGTATTTGTGTGTAAGACCTGTACAATATTGTATTTGTGTGTAAGACCTGTACAATATTGTCTTTGTGTGTAAGACCTGTACAATATTGTCTTTGGGTGTAAGACCTGTACAATATTGTCTTTGGGTGTAAGACCTGTACAATATTGTATTTGTGTGTAAGACCTGTACAATATTGTCTTTGTGTGTAAGACCTGTACAATATTGTATTTGTGTGTAAGACCTGTACAATATTGTCTTTGTGTGTAAGACCTGTACAATATTGTCTTTGGGTGTAAGACCTGTACAATATTGTCTTTGGGTGTAAGACCTGTACAATATTGTCTTTGTGTGTAAGACCTGTACAATATTGTCTTTGGGTGTAAGACCTGTACAATATTGGCTTTGTGTGTCAGACCTGTACAATATTGTCTTTGGGTGTAAGACCTGTACAATATTGTCTTTGTGTGTAAGACCTGTACAATATTGTCTTTGGGTGTAAGACCTGTACAATATTGACTTTGTGTGTCAGACCTGTACAATATTGTCTTTGGGTGTAAGACCTGTACAATATTGTCTTTGGGTGTAAGACCTGTACAATATTGTCTTTGGGTGTAAGACCTGTACAATATTGTCTTTGTGTGTAAGACCTGTACAATATTGTCTTTGGGTGTAAGACTTGTACAATATTGTCTTTGTGTGTAAGACCTGTACAATATTAGCTGATGTTCTCCATGTCCCGTTGTGAGCTTGCTGTCAGAAATACTGCTGTGGGCAAAAGGTACTGCATATTCCCTGCATATAGAGGACTGCCTCTCTCTCTCTCTCTCAGGCACCTACAACAGCCAGTACATGGTGGTGGACCTGAGCAAGGTGGCTCTTGGCCAGGGGATCGAGGACGGGGCTCTGACTGTTGTGGAGCAGATCCCAGGGATGGTGGTGTACTCTGACCAGTCTCAGGCTCTGCGACAGGGTGAGACATAAGTCTGAAACACTAGAGATTCAGACACACCCCCCCTAGCCTCTCCCCCATCAGCCCCTCCGGGGGGGTATTCTACGAAGCAGGATTACTTAGTTAGCTGGATAACTGCATTGAGTAAAACCCGGAACAGCTCTTTTTACTTCAGTCCGTGTTCCAGTTTTGGGAAGGTTCCGGGTTTTACTCAGTGCAATTATCCAGATAACGAAGTAATCTTGCTTCGTAGTATACCCCCCTGGTCACTCACAGGCTGTGTACGAATCAGAGCCCTATCTACCGCATCCTGTCTCCTGTGTACTGTGACCAAAATGTTCCCATACTTCTTGAAAAAGCATGCTCATAATATACTCAGTAAGTATATCATCTGGGGGTTTTAAGTATGCTACATTTAGACAAAATTTTGCCTTCTTGTCCTGTCTACTCAACAAGCATACTCAATAGTATGGAAGGGTGCTGATTCGGACACAGCCACAGAGACAGACATACAGTATGCATAGTGTGCACTCTGGAATACATTGATATGTATATACATACATAGACATGTATGTATGTGTACATTTTGAAAGAGCAAATGAAGAAATGCATAATTGAAAACAGATGGAGCAATGCTACTGTTTGTTGAAAATCATGTGTTGCGAAGACATTGCCTTTCTGCTTTGTTTTTTAAAGAAATGTTTTTCCCCTTTCTTTTTTCTTCCATTTTGGAATGCCAAATTATATTCATCAGTGGTCATTGCTGAAGACTCTGCTATCGATTTGGGCGAGTGCAGCCGGGCATGTGCTCTCCTCTGAAGCACGTGATGTCAGCCACAGCTTCTTATCACACTGCATTTCACTGCCCAGACATGAGTCAGAAAGACACATCATGTGCAGCTCAACAGACCGGCCATAGGTGCCCAATCAGTCAGTGGAGGTCACTAGTTAGCAGTGAGACACTGTTACCCAAGCCGACTGAAACCCTCCCCTTCCCTGTGCCACACTAGCATCAATTGTGCGTCGACTTGCAGTGCTGGTGGCCACAGTCGGCACAGGTATGGTCCAGATTCAATACCAGGAGGCCCGTCCATGAATTAGAACAGTGGTTTAACAAGATGAGCCACCCAGCAGCCCCCCCTTTCCCATCATTTAAAATCTTCCTCTCATCTCGCTCCAGGCTACTGGCCATCCTACAACGTGCCCTTTCACCCAGAGATCTACAACCTGAGTGGCTATGGAGAGATGTGGAAGCGCCGTGGGGAGGATTTCTCCTACGACCTCTGCCCCAGAGCCAAGATTTTCCGCAGGGACCAGACAGGAGTCAAAGATCTCGCCTCCATGAAGCGCATGATGAGATACAACAGTATGTCCTGCCGTCCGACCTGTTTTAGTTCCAGTCGAAGGAAGGGTTTTTAACTGCAATTGAAAGTGCATCCCGCACTTTTGACAAGTATGTCAGTTGGGTCGGACTTGTACCTCCCTGAGACATTCTGTTCCCAGTTGCCGTCGGTTAGTGACTTTTACTGCTTTCACGGTGTACCCTTTTTTAAGATTACAAGAAGGACCCGTATGCCAAAGGGCATCCATGTAAGACCATCTGCTGCCGCAATGACCTCCGACGGAAAGGACCTCGTCCAGGAGGCTGCTATGACACCAAGGTCAGGATGCCAGTTCCACTTCACCGTGGCTGCGGTTCATTGTGACTGTGGTCAGGTCTGGGCTCTGTCATTAGCCAGCTATGACTGGGAGTCCACAGTTGGCCTTACCAAACCAGGGGGTAGGGTGGGTTGAAGTTGGCCTGGTTTCCTCGAGTTACATTACTTCCTCTGAGTGATGTGATTGGAGCCTATACAAGAGATACTGTATATGATAATCATCATATAAGAGATGCATATTTCTCTCCTCTGTTTATTTCTAAATACCCTGTTGTACTTTGTGGCAATTAATGTGCAAAATGGTCTGACTTTTGGACAAAGTGGAGTGAGTACGTACGCTTTGACTGTAGTGATCTGCGTGTGTGTGTGTGTGTGTGTGTGTGTGTGTGTGTGTGTGTGTGGCACAGCTCTGACTTTCACAATTAGCAAAAGTCACTGCTAAGAGAAGAAAAAATGGATTGAACACATCCCCACTTTGGCTCTAGTTATCTCTTTCACCATCACATTATTTATACACTTTATACAGTTTCCATCTTCCAGACACACTTACATTACATTGTTTTTCTATGACTTAGCTGTGCATAAAACTGGTTGTTTTCTGAGGTAGTACTGGTGATGCACACTGCATGCCGTGGCTTTAGTCACCCCTCCTTAACCCTCCCTCCCCTCCCCTCCACTTCCCTCCCCCTCCCCTCCACTGCCCCGCTGTAGGTAACAGATTTCCATATGGCGCAGCAGTTTGTGTCGGAGGCTGTGAACGGGCCCACAACACAGGGTGGGCTGCCAGCCTTCTCCTGGAGCCAGTTCAACCGCACCGCTCACCGGGGCCTGCCCAGGACATACAACTTCACCTTCGTCACAATGCAGCCTGCTCTCTTCCAGCCATGATAGAGATGGGGGGGGGGGGGGGGGGGGGGAGAATGGGAGGAGAAGGGTTGGTGGAAAGAAATAAGGGCGTATGACAAGGCAGGCAGTAGCACTGTTGGTTTCCTTTTCTACCTGATAGTTAATTGATTGATTACTGCTACCGATTGGCCAGATTCCACTCACCTGATGTCTCTCAGGTCTGTATCAGTCCCTGAATGGAAGAATAATAGTCAGTAGTCAGTAGTACCACCAGCAGGACTACTGGCCTTGAGGGAAATAATCGAGTATCCCTGGAGTAATTACGTGCTAACGAGGGGGGAGGTAGCGGCTGGCTTTAGAATGGAAGTTAAACATATTTTAATTTTGTAGATGCGAAAATTATGATGGGTGGAGGCTGAAGGAATGGACAATATTACATGTAAACTGCAGAGTGCAGAATCCTTTGAAGCTTTCTGTTTATGCATTTGATTGATCTAGCTTCAGTTTGTCATAGTTCAGTATTGTCTTTGGTGTTGAATTTAAGCAGGGTTTCAAGATCTTTTTCTTGAGCCTTTGATCACTTCTTTCAATCAAAGCTGTCTTTTGCTGTAGTGACAATGGTGTGTTAGTAATCAGAGACAATCTAAGAAATATTCTCAGGGTTTTAGATTTTGTCTAAATAGTTGCTTGGATATTATTTAAATGAGACCATTTCTATTTTTCTATGTGATTTGTTTGTGAATGTAAAGCACTATTTTTACTTGTGAAAAGGTTGGAGCTTTACTACCGATAGCAGTAAAGACAGAATGCATACCTCAGTCTAGACTATTTCTCATTTATTTATCACCTTTGCCACACTGTAGCTTAATCCATAATGCATTGCTAGGTGTTACCCAGTCCGTACTTTTCAGTACCACCCACTGTTCATAAAACTTGGGATTTGATTCAGTATTTTTGTTCAGAATTCAGTATTTCATATGAACTCAAGAGCTGCATCAGTAATTCTGTTAAAGTAAAACCCGGGTGTGGTCTGGTTGTGCATGATTTAATTCATGGTGGCATGGAGGATGGGGTCCTATTTTTGTTTGAGTGTGCAGGAGTTCATATTGTCTGATGACAGACTGTGTGACAGTGTAAGATAAAGGTTAGGGAACAGGGCTTGTAATCCAAAGATTGTGGGTTTGATTGCCAGCTGGGGCACTGCTGTTGTAATCATGGGCAGGGTAGCCTACTTCATATGAATGGATTATGTGTAAAAATTAAAAACAAATAAAAAAGTTTAAAAGTCACTGGATAAGAGTAAATGCTGAAATGTAAATAGAACAACATGTAAATGGATTCCCACTTTGATACCACTCCAGTAACTACATCTAAGTGGAATGGAAAGTTATCCTCATCCCCTCTCAATTGCTTTAGCTAGAGATTGTCTATCTGACATGGTCAGGCAGTCCTGGTGCTACAGAAAACCCAAACGAAAAACATAGATTAATGACATTAAACAGTGGAGGATTAAAATTTCAACAGCAAGGGGTGCAAGTCGTGGTCACTGAAATTGCTAGATTTGTTACATGCTTTATAAATGACCACAAAACTGGAACCCTCCGAAAAAACAAGTCAGTTCCGCTCCCAAAAGTCTACTTTAAACTACAACGACCATAATGCACCGCACTTCCAGCTTGGGCTCCTTGCTCACAACATAGGAGGCGTGTTGTGCGTAACAGTCTATAGGCGGAGTATAACGCTGTGAGTGAGGAGAGGGAATGCTGTAAAGCTAGACGGTGACAGAGAGACGAAGAGGGACGGAAGTAAAAACAGCCCTCTGCCTGTCCTTATACTGTACATCCCTAGTTTTTCAAATGGCAACGCAGGACAAACGGAAACAGGTGCCGGAGGCGATGTCGGAAGTCAGCTCGTTACCGACTACAAACAGCAACTGCAACAGCAATAATAATAACAACAACAATAACAACAAAGACAGCGATGGAAACGAGAGCACAACCACGGCTACTCCGTCCCCTACCGAAACCAGCGCGTCGGAAATTCCAAGTCAAATCATAGACAACGGTTCTGGAATCAATCCTGGCACCGGCGGGAACAATGGGAAATGGGTCCGACTGAACGTCGGCGGCACAGTGTTTCTCACAACGCGCCAGACCTTACTGAAAGAGCAGACTTCCTTTCTCTACCGGCTATGCCAGCAGCAAGATCTGCACTCGGACACGGTAAGGCGAGATCTGATGGGTGAGAGGGGTTCTGGTAGCAACCGGTCTCGTAGACTCGGCCACCCTTATTGTCGTCATGCTTAAATAAGCACACATGGTGTCGGCGTGGAAATGCAACTAAACGGAGGGAATGGTGGTACCCAGTCAGATGGCTGTGCACGTGCACGGCTTCGTGTGTGCATGAAAGGATGCAGAGGGGTCCAGTATATTTGTGTGTGAAAGCAGCATCCTATTGCATGCCTCCAGACTGTAATTTGTCTTGTGAGTCTTGTCTGCCAAGGGTCTGAAGAGTAATCACACACACACACACAAAAAGGTAATAATGCAGTCGTCCCTGAAAGCTGGCCATGTTGGTATTCCTGTGTGTCTGGCAGTTCTTGTGCACAGTGCACTGTAAAACGAGTGTTGCTCCAGCTCTGGAAACAAATCGATGAATGGGGGATGTTGTGAAATGACCTTCACGGGTGCCGAAACAGACAGAGACTCCTGGCCCAGAGAGAGAGAGAGAGAGACTTTATCTCAGCGCAGGACCCTCATTCTTCTCCTCCTTATGGCTGCCTGTCCCTATCGCTCCACTCGTTTCACTCACCCTTGCACTGTCCCTCTTCATAATCTCCTTCCCCTGGTCTCTCCACATAACCATAACATTACCCTTTCAGCCTCTAACATCTAATACCTTTATCCTTAAGAGACCTCGGTCACCTCCAAGTCCACCCCCTTCTTTGTCCAGCTCTATAATCACGGCCGTCATTTAATGTTGCAATATTTACCCTTGGTTTGACCCCTTTCCCCACACGGGTATGATTAAACTGGGCTTGGTCTGTCCCCTTGTATTGCAGGGAAAGCTTAGTTATGTCTCACCGGAGCAGAGGAGTTGGTAGGTAAGGCCAACAAGTCCCAACAAAGTCTTCTCTCCAGTGGCAGCGTCTTGATTTATATCAAGCTGCACAGTGATGCATTGGTGGCAGAAAGCAGCAAGCCTCTGGAAGATTGCTGCAGTGTGTGTACACACTCCACAGCCATACACACCGCTTTAATAAGATTAGTTACACCTCTGTTTTCCACTCGATCCACAAATACGGGGAGCCAGGTTCTTTTTAAAACAAAATTGTATAAATCCAGCCTTGTTATCCTCTACATCAGGGATCTCAAACTCCAGTCCTGGAGGGCCGCTGTGTCTGCTGGTTTTTTGTGATTTCCTTTCAATCAGCAGCCAATTTAGGCCTTGGAAACAAGGTGTGCAGACTCTTTAGCCAATCAATGACTTAAATTAAACACTTAAGTGCAGGAACACATCGAAAAACCAGCAGACACAGCGGCCCTCCAGGATTTGAGTTTGAGATCCCTGTTCTACATTAAACTTATTTAGTATGTAAAACTCTGTGAGGGGAAATGATTCAGTTTCAATCCATTCATCTTAATAAAATACAGGAAATTGCCTGTTTTTTAAAAAAAAAAAATTTTTTTAAGTAGTACGGTACATACACGTGTTTGGAATGAAAAACATTGTTTTGAAAGTCACGTTAGCTTTGTTTGTTCTGACTTTCGCACAGTATATTGGTAATCATTTTTGTTTCGTGTCCATTGAAAAATTAAAAGTGAACTTAATAATATGGAATTGAATTTAAAATGTCCTTCCCTCAGAGCCAGATTCCTCTACCTGTCTGAACTCACCTATTTAATGACATCTACTGATAAGATGAGTGTGGATATGGAGCGAGCGAAATAATAGAACGGTTTACAGAAGGGCGCCCAGAGAGACTAGTCTTATTTGTACAATTGATAGGGCTTTTGTCTGTGAACAAATGTCTATATATTGACTTATGCAGATTCTGGGTGGGGGTGGGGAAATCTTGTAGTTTGCACGTGGGCTGTCGGTATGAAGTGAGGTGACGTGACGTGGGTAATATGACAGATGTCACAATTGGACAATAATCTGTCAAATAGTCCAGAAGATGAGCCGTTTCTAAATCGTAACGAGGCACTGGTGTTTTTTTGTGATGCTACTGTTTTTTAAATGGGGTTTTAAACATGGTGAATACATTTTATGTGTGTGTGTGTTTACAGATCTTCGCAGAGATAAATAAAACCTGTGTGTGCCAACCAGGTATTTCTCCTGGGTTTCAATCCCCCCATGGACACAGCACCGCTTCTTTGCTTGTGTAAATGCTTGGTTAAACATTAACACTCGAGATAGAGTCCATGTTTGTGTAACTGCGTTTGATTTGTCTGTGTTAATGCCGCCATGTGTCAAAGGTCTGCTATTAGCTGGGTAAAATGGGTAAAATCTTAACACGACTATTAGACTCTGAGAGGCAGTCTCTATACGAATGTGATGTAGTTGCACAGAATGCAGTAACTAAGGTAACTAGCAGTAACTAAGGTAACTGGCACCAAATTTTGTCTGTGCACCAGGTAATGCAAGGTGTTTGTTGAACCGACGGTACACAAGGGTGAAAGCTTTCAAGAGTTGGATCTAATGTCAGTGCAGTTCTGGCAGGAGTTGACTTTGTGGATAAATTACGCTGCTTAATTTAGTAGTTGCACCAGCAGAGTAGTGAACCAGCAGAGTTTGACGCTTGTGTGTTGTGGAAGTCATCACTTTGACTGAACAAAGCCCAGGCCTGTGACTGCAGGTGCTTTTCCATGGGCCGCTTTGTGAACACCCTCTCTGTAAATAACCTGCAGTGCTCCCGGCATGCGTAGGCCCTATTGTTATTGTGCATAACTGCGTGTAGGCTAGTGTGTTTGTGTCCTATTTGTGGTCTGTGTCAGTGGTTCGGCTGTGGAGTGTATGGAGTGCAGTGTACCCTTCACAGCATGCACACCAACCTGTCAGCAGGGACAACTGACTGTGTGTGTGTGTGTGTGTGTGTGTGTGTGTGTGTGTGTGTGTGTGTGTGTGTGTGTGTGTGTATGTGCATGCCATCTTGTGCGCAATGCAACTGGCTGTATGTGAGTGTGTATTTGTGAGTATGTGCACTTACACTAACGCTTTGCGTTATTTTGCATGTACGTACGTGTGTGTGTGTGTGTGTGTGTGTGCATGCATAGCCTGCAGGTGTTGAAATCCCCAAGTTGAGTCATGCTAGATCCAGGGGTGGAGGCATCTGTACCTGAGGCTGGGTTGGGTGGGGTTTTTTTTTGGCTGCGTCTTCCTTGCTTTCCATTCTCTGACATCCTCATGCCTCTCCGTGATCAGTCTGTAATTATCTCTCTCTCTCTTTCTCTCTCCTCTCTCTCCGCTCCCCCCCCCCCTCTTTCTCTTTCCCTCCTTACGTTCCCCACAGTGCTGCTCTCTTATGTCCTTGTTGTTTTCATTGGATCCTTTCTTCTCTCAGTTGACCTTATCTGTTCCTCTATCTCATTCTCCCTCTCCCTCTGTTTCCTCTCTCTATCATTCTCTCTGTCTCTCTCCCTCCCTCTCCTCCTCTCTCTCGCTCTCACTCTCTTCCCCTCTCTCGCTCTCTCTCACCCTCTCTCTCTCTCTCTCTCCGTCTCTCAGTGTGAAGGCTTGAGCCTCAGGCTCAGTGTGTAATGTACATTCACAGAGCCGTGTAAAGGCAGGTCCCACATGGTAAGAAAAGGCTGAGTGACGTGAACGTAACGCCCTCTTTGTGCCACCATAGACATCCCACTTGCTTACCTCCGTGCAGTCAGGGGATAAAGGTGACACAGACCATTCAAATGTGACCTAAACTATTTTACTAACATGTCATCTCTCAAAAGTCTCTCTCTCTCTCTCTCTCTCTCTGTATACTCCCGTATACTCCCCCACAATCCTGCTCTTTTTTTTTTTTTGAAACTTTGTGCTCTGGCACCTTCCTCCTCCTCCTCCTCCTCCTCCTCCTCTTTCTCAAAATAAAACCTCAGGAGGAGTTGCGCTGGTTTTTGCCAGAGAGCGTTTACACAACAGCTCGCCAAAAACACACGCTGACCAAAGAAATGCAGTGAATACAAAGGAAATTCAGTCTCAATTTACCCAAGTGATCCGTGCTGATGGCCAGCTGCCTGCACTATAGTGTGTACTGTACCGGCTGCAGAGGCAGGTTTGTACTGTACTGGCCCCAGGTGGGGACACTGCTGTTGTACCCTTGAATGAGGGGACATGGATAGAAAATGAAGCTATGCCACTCTTATGTAAGGGTGCATAAGGGTATCTGCTAAGCAAAGAATAGAGAGGTAACTTCTTTTACAGAGTGGTTTCCCTCCCTCCCTCCCTCTCCTACAGGATGAGACCGGGAGCGTACGTGATTGACAGAGACCCCACCTACTACGGCCCCATCCTCACTATTTGCGGCACGGAAAGCTGGTTTTACAACAAGGAGCTGGCCGAGGAAGGTCAGCTGGCGTTTGCCTTTAAACGCTTCTCCCCCTACACCCCTGCTCCTTTACCCACGTTCCTCTACCTCGCTCACCTATCCACCCTGTCCTCCTACCCCCCGTTCCCCCACCTTCCCGTTTCCCGCTGGTCTGCAGGGAGTTCCAATATGGATCCCTGTAACCCAGGGATCTCAAACTCAAATCCTGGAGGGCCGCTGTGTCTGCTGGTTTTCGATGTGTTCCTGCACTTAAGTGTTTAATTTAAGTCATTGATTGGCTAAAGAGTCTGCACACCTTGTTTCCAAGGCCTAAACTGGGCTGCTGATTGAAAGGAAATCACAAAAACCAGCAGACACAGCGGCCCTCCAGGACTGGAGTTTGAGATCCCTGCTGTAACCTAAGCCATTTCACTCTGCCTCCAGAATTCAGATTGGAATTTAATACAGGTCAGATTGCCTTGGATGTTGACCATTGTTTTGGGCATTGTTTTGCTGAAAATGCGTTATGTTTCCCCTAGCCATAAAATGAATAAATAAGAGCAGTATGAGTTTAAACTTTATTTTTTTATTTTTTTATAACTGGGAGCCTTTCTTGGAAGCGTTTGATTTTTTTTTCTAATACTGGTCCTGGCCTTTTGCAAGTTGTTAAAGCGTTACAGAGGAATTTGAGTGTGTTTTATAGGAAGGGGCCGCGAGTGAAGAATTGAACCTGCAGTTAACCCCCACGGGATCACACAAGGGTACTTAAAATATTCCAGCTTTCCATTTGCGCGATCCCCTCTCCTGTGCAATCAGGCTTGTGTGAGACCAGAACCGCATTCTAGCCATAAATCCTGATCATTTTGGCCGAGGAAGTCCATAATACCAGAACTGGTAGCTAATCTGGCGTTGTTGGATTTCCAGCCTGAAGGCAAAGCATACAAATCAGTCACTTCTGGAATGAGCCGAAGGAACTGCAGCAGAACACTTACTGTAATGTGAAGGCAGTCTTTAGTGTGATGTGGAGTGATTATGGTTATATTGTTTGTAATGGTGATTTCCTCTCTTCCTTTTGAAGAATAATGTTTTTGTATTGTTTTTTTTTATTCCAGGTGTGTTAGAAGAAGCAGAATTCTACAATATCACACCACTCATCAGACTGATCAAGGAGAGGGATACGTAGAACGAGACTGTAAAGCAACACAGGGTGAGACGCAGTGCACACACCCTGCTATAGCTCCACAGAGTGAGACGCAGTGCACACACACTGCTAGCACCACAGAGTGAGACGCAGTGCAGCTCCACAGAGTGAGACGCAGTGCACACACACTGCTATAGCTCCACAGAGTGAGACGCAGTGCACACACACTGCTATAGCTCCACAGAGTGAGACGCAGTGCACACACACTGCTAGCACCACAGAGTGAGACGCAGTGCACACACACTGCTATAGCTCCACAGAGTGAGACGCAGTGCACACACACTGCTAGCACCACAGAGTGAGACACAGTGCACACACACTCCTAGCTCCACAGGTGAGGTGCAGTACACACACTCCTAGCTCCACAGGTTAGATGCAGTACACACACTCCTAGCTCCACAGAGTGAGACACAGTGCACACACACTGCTAGCACCACAGAGTGAGACACAGTGCACACACACTCCTAGCTCCACAGAGTGAGACACAGTGCACACACACTGCTAGCACCACAGAGTGAGACACAGTGCACACACACTCCTAGCTCCACAGGTGAGGTGCAGTACACACACTCCTAGCTCCACAGGTTAGATGCAGTACACACACTCCTAGCTCCACAGGTTAGATGCAGTACACACACTCCTAGCTCCACAGAGTGAGGTGCAGTACACACACTCCTAGCTCCACAGGTTAGATGCAGTACACACACTCCTAGCTCCACAGGTTAGATGCAGTACACACACCTCCTAGCTCCACAGGTGAGGTGCAGTACACACACTCCTAGCTCCACAGAGTGAGGTGCAGTAACACACACTCCTAGCTCCACAGGTGAGGTGCAGTACACACACTCCTAGCTCCACAGGTGAGGTGCAGTACACACACTCCTAGCTCCACAGGTGAGGTGCAGTACACACACTCCTAGCTCAACAGGTTAGATGCAGTACACACACTCCTAGCTCCACAGGTGAGGTGCAGTACACACACTCCTAGCTCCACAGGTGAGGTGCAGTACACACACACTCCTAGCTCCACAGAGTGAGGTGCAGTACACACACTCCTAGCTCCACAGGTGAGGTGCAGTACACACACTCCTAGCTCCACAGGTGAGGTGCAGTACACACACTCCTAGCTCCACAGGTGAGGTGCAGTACACACACTCCTAGCTCCACAGGTGAGGTGCAGTACACACACTCCTAGCTCCACAGGTGAGGTGCAGTACA
The DNA here is from genome assembly GCA_029718625.1 of Synaphobranchus kaupii. NCBI lineage: Eukaryota > Metazoa > Chordata > Actinopteri > Anguilliformes > Synaphobranchidae > Synaphobranchus > Synaphobranchus kaupii. The sequence continues at coordinate 16,831,708 of CM056379.1, forward strand.
CACACTCCTAGCTCCACAGGTGAGGTTCAGTGCACACACACTCCTGCACAGAGAAGACAGCACCTGCTCTGAAGCAGGATTGCATATTTGCACATATATTATGTCACCTGAAATTTGCCGTCTTTGCCTTCACAGTCCGGTGCTCCACTCCATCATTCACGCTGTGACTCCCATTTTATTTCTCGCTTTCTCTCTCTCTCTCTCTCTCTCTCTCGCTTTCTCTCTCTCTGTTCTTTCTCCATCTATTACCTCCCATTATTGTTCATCTCCTACCCTATGTGACTGACTCTGGTCTATAAATATTGTGTTCAAAGGGAATAATGTGATATAAAGGGGACAAAAAGTCACTCTCTCTCTCTCTCTCTCTCTCTCACTCACTCTCTCTCTCTCTCTCTCTCTCTCTCTCTCTCTCTCTCTCTCTCTCTCTCTCTCTCTCTCTCTCTCTCTCTCTCACACACACACATACACACACAGCAGGTACCTCCAAAGCATGTGTACCGGGTGCTGCAGTGCCAGGAGGAGGAGCTGACCCAGATGGTGTCGACCATGTCCGACGGCTGGAAGTTTGAGCAGGTCAGTCCGCTGATGGGTTCTGCTGGCTACTGTGTGTTTAACTTACTTTGACTACATCCCCCATAATGCAGAGCGCCAAAAAGGAGACGAGCAGGCTTACTCCAGTCTTACGTCCATATAGAGTACTCAAGTGAGTACGTCAGACGTGGGCGGAGTCTGGTTTTGGAAGTAAATTCCCCTATGACAGATTTCTTGAAATCTGATTTTATAGAATGAGCCGAAACGTTCCTGGATTAGCCTGTGTGGTATAAGGATATAGACCATATATCGCATGTTCCAATTTGGATTTTTTAAAGTAATGGATTAATGATTGTTGTTCGACTTGTAGTCCACTTTAACGGACTACATATCCAGTACTACAAAGCACGGGTGGTTCTCGACCAATAAGATATCATCATCTCGTCTGTCTGAACATTTTTGGCAGATGGGAGTACTGCCGCTGAAGACGAGCTAACGTTAGCTTGCTAAATTGAGAAGCCCGCTCGACAAGGTCAGAAACCACGCTACGGTTAACCATATAAAGCAATTCTAGCTTTTAGCCCTTCAAGCTAGCTAGCTAACGTTAGAAAAAGGTTTTTGAAAAACGGAGCTGTGTGCTACTGCTGGCTAACGTTATATATGATAACGTTTGGAGACAACGCTGCTCGTTTGGAGGGAATTATGGGATGTCGAGTTTTAAACAGTGCCAGCGCTGGTATATAAAAAAATAAAAAAACGAAAACATAAAATATACTCGAAGCTGGTCCAAAAAAAACGATATAGTTTGCGCACGGACATTATATTGAACAATCCAGGAAATTGACGGTAAGACATAATCACTAGAAATGGTTTAAAAGTAAGTTTTAGTTAATGTCTACGCTCAAAATGAATGGGGAATTTACTTCCGAAACCAGCGTGACGTAGTCACTTGAGTACTCTATTCCTCACCACCATGAACAATCTTACAGTCTCCTGTTGAATAAATGTCTTCCTGAACACAACGGTGTTGAGGTTCAACCTGTATAGAAGGAAAAGTTGAGCTTGTTCGACTGGACGGAAGCTTGTGCCATCTGCATGGTGATGTGGGAGCACCTCTCTCTCTCTCCCTGTGCGTCTGGTAGATGGTGAACATCGGGTCGTCCTACAGCTACGGCACGGAAGACCAGGCCGAGTTCCTGTGTGTGGTGTCCAAGGAGCTACACACGTCCGGCGGAGGCATGGCTACAGAACAGACCCACAAGACCAAGGTCAGACAGCACGCAATGGCCCGCTTCACACATACAAACGCGTACACAACAGTGCTAGAGGCAGCAGAGGCAGCTGTATGTACAAGTACAGACACGCACACATAAACGCATCTGTGTGCGCACACAGAGCATGGGGCATGTCACTGTTGGATCCACACTTACTGACGGTAAATGTGAGGCGAGTCCATGGTGGAACTTTGGAACATTGGAGCGTTGCGGTTCTTCCTCTGTGGTAACACAGATGATGTGTTTTAGCATCATCCTCAGCAGCAGTGAACATTATCCCAACTCTAGCTGCTGCACTGCTCCACACTACTGTCAGGCAGGCAGGGCAGTGCGTGTGTGTGTCTGTGTGAGTTTATGTGTGCGCGCGAGTGCGTGTGTGTGTGCGTGTGCACGCACATTCCTATTTATATGCCACTTTCATTTCAGCCGAAAGCATTTTTGTGAGTAACACATTTCACATTTGGGTCCAGATTTCATTCAGCTTCAGCAGAACTCATTCATGCCTCCCGCTGATTCTCATCAAACTTCTTTTCATTTTGTTTTTGTTGTTTGCTTGTTCGTTCGTTGGTTTGTTTGTTCTACCTTGGCTTCCTCCTTTTAACTGAGAAAGGCTTCGGAAGTGCAGGAGGAGGAGGTGGAGGATGGAGCGAGGGATGAGGCGGAGGGAGAGAGCAATGACACTCCGAACGAATGGATTAGCGATTAACAGTCGTATTGTGTTGTCCCAAACATTTTAATGGGTGAGGAGCATTCCCAGCGTGAGTGGGAGGGTTGCAGAAGGAAGGGTATTATATATGGGGCCTGGAATCCTGGGCCCATCCATTCCATTGTATTTTGCAACATCTTACAACACACAGATGCCCGACAACTAGTGTTGAGGCCTGTTATGTTTTAGCGGGCTTCAGCCTGATAGAACCTCAGTAGTATGCTTTGTTAGCAATAGTAAGCAGGACGGCATTGCTATTCTCTGAAGCTTCCTCAGCAATCTTATTCATGCACTGTCACAGTTCTGAAGGGGAGAAGTAGAGTGGCCCATTTAACATTTTGTGATGTCACAAATTGAATTCTGGAATCTTGGTTTTAACACCAGTTAATTCACTGCTGCATTTAATGTAGGCAGCTGCATTTAATGTAGGCAATAGAAAACCGTCACTGGGTTAAAAAAATTTAAAAAAGACTGTCTCCTTTATATCATAATATCTTTGGTGCTAGTCCTTGCCTACATGCAGGTTATGTACAGGGGTGGACAGACTCAAACTGTTTGGTGTTAATCACAATCAATACCAGTTACACAGTTATGTTCTTGTGCATGTGCAGGTCATGTTTCTTTTAAATTTTTATTTTTTATTTTTTTAAACTTTTATCCTCCTTGTAGAGACACTCTGGATGTGCTGGAATAGAGTTGAGTGTTAGAGTGCAATGGAATGGATTAGCCCAGGCCTTTTGTTGTTGTTGTTGCAGTTAGTGTAGCAATGCATGTGTGCAGGGGATTCAGATCCATATAGAATCCACAGAGGAGCATAGATAGCTCACAAATACGCACGCGCACACACACACACACATATTAATGCAACAATCACAAAATCTGGCATCGCCACACATTAGCTTCACATCCCATTATATTTCAGGCAGTCCAATTTGCAGTGTGTACTACATATTATCCTTGATTGAACGTGAAGCTAATATGGACCGTAGCACTAATTTGACCTTTTACATTGATGGAAAGACACACATGAACTAAAGTTACCCAGAGAGAGAGAGAGAGAGATGGAGAGCGAGAGTAAAAGCGAGCGACCACTTGACTTCTTGGCACCTCATACATTTTCCATCCTCAACATAAAACATGTTGAATAAAGAGTACACAAAAGTATTATTTCATTGTCCATCGCTCACTACCTTCATTATAATCGCCATCCGAACGGCTCATCGTTTTGCTGTAATTTACCGATCTCGCAGTCTTGAACACGTTACTAAGTTGTAAGACATGACTGCCACAGGCAGGCTGGTGGTATGTGGTAATTGTAATAGCCGTATGCTGCATGTGTGGATTTGAGGGGTGTAGTAATTGTAATAGCCGTATGCTGCATGTGTAGATTTGAAGGGTGTAGTAATAGTAATAGCTGTATGCTGCATGCTGCATTGCAAGGATTTTGCTGATGGATTTGTGTGCTGCGCCTGACGACTCTCCTTCCTTTTCTCCTCCCTGGGTTCGGCTTCCAGCTCTTTCAGATTCATGGGTCCCGGATGTAGAATGCAGAGAATTGTATTTTTTTAGCTAATGGTGCATATTTATGAGTTCAATGAGGGGACGTTGCTATTGTTTTTTTGTTTGTTTGTTTTGTTTTTTTGTATTATTACCGCAGCTTTATTTTAAAATAAAACATTTTAAAAATGTGCTTCGAACACCACTTTGAAAGGATTATGGAAGAGCCTAAACTCATAACACAAAAAACACAAACTCTTCTGTTTTTTTTGTTTTTTTTTTGTTTTTTTTCCCCCCTACAGTAGAGGTGTATGTTTTTCTATCAGTTAATGTCAACACATCTGGAAATTTAAATGCATTTTGGAAAACAAAAATAACTCTGTGTGTATACCTCAGTGTTTTCAAAGAATTCAGGTAAATACATTACATTTTTGGTTATTTGCTATTTCTTACAAGTTAATGAAAGAATAACAACACATGATTGTCCAATGATAAAACCTACACTTAGCAGAATAAACACATGATAAACAACACGACAAAATAGTATGATAAAATATTACAAGCAATTAACCTTCCAGAAGTTTAGGAAGTGAGCAAAATACTCCAACCGCGTACCTGTACATTTGCATTAGAAAGCACGATTTGCATTGCCTCCATCCTGCTCCAGGTAGTCCTATGGAGCTGCTGTCTTCCTTCTGGCTTTGATTTATTGTAGTAATGAGCAGGTCTGCTTCAGTGCATTTTTTACATGGATAAAGCCATTGTCAATAATGAACACTAACTTTAACTAAAAAGAAAAAAGCTCTTGCAGGAATATGAGAGAATAGTATGGTTTGATTGAAATGAATGTTATTGATATGTAAACCTGTTGGATGTTTAGGGTTTCCGTGTGTGCACATGTGTGAAGAGGGCTACGACCTTTGATAATCTTTCAGAATGGTGTTTGAAAAAGATAAACTGCAATATCATTGTCACGTTTATAAATTACCTTTCCTATGCAAGGTCCTATGAGGCATATTCATTATTCCCACATGGATCTTAATATAGGATAACAATACGGTATGATGATGAAATATATCTAGGTGTAATACGTCACACGGTGAAATAATTTGGAATACAAAATATACAAGTTAGGCAAAAAGCATTCATCCTGTCCACTCCTGTCCGAGCTGGTTATAATCTGGGGTGATGTGGCATATTGTCGTATGTACCATATGAACATGTGAACAAAGAGCGCACAGTATGCCCACAGTGTAGGTGTTCCACTGTTTTTACTAGCAATATAGAACATTTGGTGCCTTGAGAAAAAAAAAAAGATGCTATAAACGTGCAAAGTGGATAAAAACTAGTTGCTTATGTTTTTAAAAGTATTTATTTGAAAAAAAGAAAAATGTAGTTTTGTTTTGACCCAGGTCATAGGAAAGGTATGTATATATGTGTGCGTGAGTGCGTGAGTGAGTGAGTGTGTTTTGTGTTTCTGTGTATACAAATGTACTGCAGCTATGCCCGCTCCTGCATGAGTGTGGACCGTACCAATGCCACTGTGTACATGGGTAGGCACGCATGAGTGTGGACTGTACCAATGCCACTGTGTACATGGGTTGGCATGTGGACATCCGGTTTAACGTCGCGACGATCTCCGGAGCTGAAGCGTTCTACACGTGTGTCGCTCACCCGCTTCATCGTACAGCCCACCCCGTTACCTCTTGTGCTCAATCCCGCTTTTGGCTACAACCCAGGCCCCTGAGCCCTTTTTGCTTGTTAAGGAATTGGAAGGCGTTCCAACACAGGACAAGTAGAGAGGAATAATGCATTTGGACTTTCTGGACAGGGTGGGGCTTGGCTTAATTTTCAGTAGCTGGTCTATCATTGTGGTAAATCGTGGAGATTAGTGGCTGTTAAGACAATCGTCAGATAAGGTAGAGGCCATATATTTAGTACAAGTGTGTCTGTGGCCTACTCTTTTATTTTTGACCCTTTTGGTTTCTGATAACTGATACCTGATATGAGTGTACAGTATGTAGGGTGTGCATTGTTTAAATTTACAACTACCTTAAAAGGGGCCAAAAGATTATGCTTTATGCTCAAGAACTCAGCCTAACTTAATTTACTGTGAAGTAAAACTCGCCTCAGATCTGCTACTGAGTCAACCAAACCATTGCCAACTGCAATGATTATTGGCATTGGCCTAAACCTTGTGTTTCTGTCTTTTCTGTTTGTTTTTTATTATATCTTTTTTAATTGTTTATTTCCCTGCTATACTCCGTTGCATCTTATGATTGGAATCTGTCGCAAAAACCAAAAGTTTTTATAATTATGAATTGTAAAAGACACTGCTATGGGTACTTGTTATTTCGTAGCTTAGTTGATGTGTTCCATTTCTGGAATTGGATGCCCTCGGCTGGGTCCAGCTGATGCGCACGTCAAATGGTCAGGCTTGCACAGATTGTATCCTGACATTTCCCCATTCAATACAGTGGCTGCCCTTACAGAAATAAAATATACTGAAAATATAATGAATTCAAATAATGTATCATCAAGATATTGCAACACATCACAATATATGGATATTACAAATTATTGCCACTTCATATATTGAATATACACTGCCCGGCCAAAAAAAAGTCGCACACTGTAATATTTTGTTGGACCGCCTTTAGCTTTGATTATGGCGCGCATTCGTCGTGGCATTGTTTCGACAACCTTAATTTTTGGCCGAGATCTTGTATTGACGACAGGAGAGTCGAACCACTCCGTGAAGTCTTCTCCAGCACATCCCAAAGACTTTCAATGGGGTTAAGGTCAGGACTCTGGTGGCCAATTCATGTGTGAAAATGATTCCTCATGCTCCCTGAACCACTCTTTCACAATTTGTGCATTGTCGTCCTGGAATATGCCCATTGATGGGATAACCTGGTCATTCATTACATTCAGGTACTCAGCTGACTTCATTTTATTGCTGCATAATGTTGCTGAGCCTAGACCTGACCAATTGAAGCAACCCCAGATCATAACACTGCCTCCAGAGGCTTGTACAGTGGGCACTATGCATGACTGGTGCAACTGCGACTTTTTTTTTGGCCAGGCAGTGTATTACACTGCTATGAAATTTGAATGATATTTTGAAAAGTCCACATACTTGCAATCCGGGAATGAAATTAACTTTTTCACCCACTGGCCAGAGTGGCTTGTGCATTCTAAAAATCACCTGCCATTTTCAACACATTACCTTTTTACAATATAACACAACCTGGTTGGTTACCTCACAACGTGGCTGCAAGAGGAGAAATCTTACCAGCCACAAAATTTTACTAGCATTTGGCTGGTGGTGGGTGATAATTTCACACCCTGCTTACAATATATTGCAGTGTATTTTATTTTTGTGAGGGTACTGGGGCTGATAAACTCACTGGAATCCGACAGGCTGTGGTCTGTTCTGTCCTGTAAAAGTAATCTTGTTGCTGATCGTTTGTGCTTGACTTGACCAAATCAGAATGTGACTGCGCACACAGCTTTAGCAAAATACAATCATTTTTTTGTGAAAGGTGAGCAATGTTTGTTATTTTAGACTGGGATGGGACAAAAAAAAACTATTTTAAATATGTTCCTGCTTTTCCAAATGAACAAATGTGTGTAACTATCTTTTGCTAGTGCTCAGTCATTCTCCTTAATGAACATGGGTGTCATAGTTGTGTTTGTTCCTAACTGCGCCTCAACATTCATTATTCTTGCCAAAGATGCAAGAGACATTTGAAAATTATTTTTAATACCTATGTTGTAGGCTTGAAAAAAAACAATCTGTGTTGTACGTCCTTAAATATAAGCAATCTTTTCATTAATTTTTAAGATTAATAGAACAGCTCAGTGCAGGCATCCTGTACATTTCTTGAAGTTGTGTTTTGTATCATCATTGGATTCAGTTGCAAATAAATAAAACGTGTTTCTTTTTCAAAAAGACTGGGTGTTGTGCTACCTAGTTAATATGGTTTGGTGCAACATGGTATGCATTTGTGGTGTCTTTAAGGAGCACATTGGAAATCATTTTGTAAAAATTATTTAATTGACACAAGTCACAATAAAACACAATATAGAAATTCTTAAGGCAGTCACAATACACTGAAGGATTTTTTTAAATTAGGAAATTGTGTCACTTTCTAAAGTTTTTGAAATCATCATTTCATAAATGCTTAAGGGTGGCAGAGTTATACCTTCAAGAAGCACACTATTATGGCAACTCCATTTTTAGATGATTGTTACTCCATAAAGGAATATCAAGACCGCAGATATTTACAATTCAGTGCATATAGTAAGTACATTGTAATTTGCATCTATATAATTTACAACAGCATACATTAAACATCTACCTTTCAACTGACAGACAAACTGTCATAAATTTTGAAAGAATATATTAAGTTACTTTTAATCAAGAAAATAAATACAGTTGGAAAATATACTGCATCAATGGCAAACAAAAAGGAAGGAAAACTGCAAAAGAAGAATATGAATTGGTATGATCACAATGACATACAAAGATTGACACATTCCACAAGTTTTCATCCTATCTGATATCTTTTGGTTTTAATACAGGTAGTCTATTGAGCTTATTTTCCCTATGAGAGTTTTTTTAATAGTTGGATGACTTGAACGTTACATTTAGCTCAATTTAGCTCAGGTTTTACCCAGATACCCTGGCTACATCCTAGCTGAAACATTCACTTTTCAACCAATTTTAACCGGCTTTTTACCTGAACGCGAGACAGCGTTTTCACTGTCTTTTCAACACAAAAATGTTCACTGGGAGGCAGATGTTGAAGCTATGCTGCTAACATTACTTCCATCAGAATCATTTGACACAGGCGTGATATTTAATTCTGTGCGGGCTTTGGGTTTAATTTTTATTAAAAACTTGTCGACATCACATAACCTCTCGTGAACTATGTCTAATTGATAGTTGACACTAGAGAGAGTGAGTAGCATGTAGCATACCTCAACAAATAGTGCTTTTTATTAGTTGCTTGTTTCCCTTTTATATTTTAACATGCTTCATCTGTGAATCAAACCAGGTTAAACCACCCATCACCCACATCAAACTATAACTTCATCCTGCTATACGATTTGCCCTTGAGTGCCCAGGACCCTGAATACCCACATGATCGGCGCCTATGGTAGCAAGGTTGATTAGCTACAGGTATGTAGCTCTTTGGTTGTCTGTGGAATTAGCTACAGGTATGTAGCAAGGTTGGTTGTCTGTGGGATTAGCTACACGTATGTGCTGAGGTTGGTAGCCAGTTTGTGAGCCGCAGGCATCAGGCGAGATCAGACATTGACAGTTACAGGTATGTGCTGGGTCAGACATTGGCAGTTACTGGTATGTGCTGGGTCAGACATGGGCAGTTACAGGTATGTGCTGGGGTTGTCGACGGTGGCCAAGTGCAGGTACTCGGGCTGAAAGTCTCCCAGGTTCCCGTCCTTCTCCCTCCTCTTCTGACGAGTCGAGAGGGTCTTCCTCTTCCCCATGCCGTGTGGGCGCTTCTCCAGAATGGACAGGATCATCTCCGCCAGCTGAAGGCGCTGAAAGTTCTCACTGTGGAGCAGAACAAATAGAGGAGGAGATGGAGGAGAAGATGATAATCACTAGTAGACCTGTCAAATATACATTTTTTAATACTTTAACTCTATAGACACCAGTGCCATTCCTGTAGATTACTGTCAATTTAAAAAGAAACATTCTATCAGGGTGATATCACGTTGAGCTGCAGCAAATATCTACAAAGCTAGTGAGTCATCCGCAAAACTTCCTGGATGGATAGATAGCACTCCGGGTAAAATAGAGTTTTTGGGTGAACTGCCCCTTTAAAGTATTTCTGTGTGACCATCAGTAAAAGAGAGGACAATACCAGAATTAACTGGACTAACACGACAGGTGAGAACCTAATGAGGAAGTTGTGAGGGGATATGCATTTGTAGGCGAGACGGGGATAAGGGGACGTGAGGGGGGTTGGACTCACGCTGTTGGGGGCGTTGGCAAGTTGTAATCCTGTCCCATGACTCCTGTCAACCAGTAGGTGATCTCTGTGCCTTTTCCCTGAAACACAAAAGGGGTCACGGTATGGCGCTCTGTGCTCCCCCCAACCCGGCTCCACACACTCTGCTCCCAGACTAACCTTCAGGTGCGTCTCCCCTCTCCTCTCGTACTCAAACTTGCAGTCTGTCCTCTGGAGGATTTTGAGGGTGGGCTGAGAGACATGGATCCGCAGTGCTAGAGGAAAGCACAAAAGGCAGATTACAGAAGGGTGCAGGGGGGTATTTCACAAAACAGGATTACTGAGTTAGCTGGATAACTGCACTAGTAAAACCCAGAACAGCTCTTTTTATTTCAGTCCATGTTCCAGATTTGGGAGGGTTCTGGGTTTACTCAGTGCAGTTATCCAGCTAACTCACTAATCCTGCTTTGTGAAATACCCCCCTGGTCTACAGGCTTATGCATGCTGAACATGTCTGTAGTGTAGTATGCAGTGGTTCAGACTGTTTGCTGTGTCTGTAGTGTAGTGTGCAGTGGTTCAGATTGGTGCCGGGTCTGTAGTGTAGTGTGCAGTGGTTCAGACTGGTGCCGTGTCTGTAGTGTAGTGTGCAGTGGTTCAGACCGTGTCTGTAGTTTAGTGTGCAGTGGTTCAAACAGGTGCCGTGTCACAAAAAAGGATTACCGTGTAGTGTAGTGTGCAGTGGTTCAGACCGTGTCAGACCGTGTCTGTAGTTTAGTATGCAGTGGTTCAGACTGGTGCCGTGTCTGTAATGTAGTGTGCAGTGGTTCAGACCGTGTCTGTAGTTTAGTGTGCAGTGGTTCAGCCTGGTGCCGTGTCTGTAGTATGCAGTGTGTAGTATACAGTGGTGTGTGTGGCTTACGCAGGCCTGTGGACTCCATGCGTGAGGCAGTGTTCACTGTGTCTCCAAACAGGCAGTACCGAGGCATCTTAATCCCCACCACCCCCGCTGCACATGGACCTACACACACACACACACACACACACGGGTGACATTAAGCTCAGGGTTGTGTGTTCCCATGAGGAAGAGCACAAGTGTGTGTGTGTGGTGGGTGTGGCCTGGGTACCAGAGTGCACTCCAATGCGGATCCACACGGGCAGCCCCGGCAGGTGGCACAGCTCAAAGGTGCCCATGAAGGCCAGGATGTCCAGGGCCATGCGGGAGATGTCCACCGCGTGCCTGTTCCCGTTCCGGCGCGGAAGCCCCGACACCACCATGTAGGCGTCGCCGATCGTCTCCACCTGATAGGGAGCAGTAAGAGAGGTGAGAGGTAAGAGACCGGAAACTGAGATACAGACAGACCCCCCCTTCTGCTGCCTGTGTCCATAACATCAACCCTAACCTTCCAAAACAACCTCAACCTTCCATGACAATCCTGACCTTCCATAACATCCCAAACCTTCCATATCAACCATAACCTTCCATAACATCCCTAACCTTCCATGATAAATCTGACGTTCCATAACATCCCAAACCTTCCATATCAACCATAACCTTCCATAAGGACGCCTGTAGATAAGTGTCTACTGACCCGACAGTCTCTACTGAACACAAATGACAAACGGCACACGTTGAGGTGTGCACAGTTGGGGCACCTTGTAGACGTCGTGGTTGTCGAGGATCCTGTCGAAGTTCTTGTAGATGTCGTTCAGCATGTCCACCACCTCCATGGGCGTGCTGTACTGGCAGAGCGTGGTGAAGCCCACGATGTCGCTAAAGTAGATGGTCACCTCATCGAACAGCTCAGGTTCCACCCTCCCCGTCTCCTTCAAGGAGCGTACCACTGGTCTGGTGGGGGGGAGGGGGGCATGAGGCCATTATTCACCAGCATAAATGTACAACGCTTCAATATTCAATCTCTTTACTGCTATGGTTATCAAAATTTGATCCCCGCATTCTATACAATATTAAGTACTTACAATAGTTGAGGCAGGAACTTAGACTTTTATGCACGATGGTGCCTGTTCCTGTTAAGTACAATGCCCAAATCCGGGGAATCAACATTTTAAAATTAAGTTTGGCTGGCAGCATGTTATTGGTGTGAATGTAATCACAATAATTGCTGAAGTAGGACGGACATTGCCTTTCTGACTGCAAAAGATACAACCTGCCAACACTTCAAATCATCTACAGCCTCTCACTGAACCTCCAGCCCCCTCCATTGAGTCAACCAATAACGTGCTGCTAGCAAAATTTAATGTACGTAATTTTAAACCGTCGATTTAAAACGCACTGACACTGTCAACACACTAGCATTGTTAACACACTAACACTGTTATCACACTGACACATTAGCATGCTAACCATGTTACCGCACTAACACTGACCCGGGCAGCAGCATGAAGTTGAGGTGGTCGGCCCTGTCCCTCTCAGCCTTGTACAGTGCTGTCCTCTGCTCCACCAGGTGCTCCAGGTTACGGGAGTAAATCTGCAGGCGGCGGATCAGGTTGTCCATGTAGCTCTCGTTAGCCTGGTCGCTAAGGTTACTGGAAAACATCGGGACACGCTAGCTAGCACGTTGTACCTGTGAGGGACTGCGCCTGCTAGCTTCACTTGGAAAACACGAATCCTCGTACAGGAACCATGTCTTGGGTGAGACAGGAGTTAAGACATGTACACAGATGAAGAGGTGTGTGACTGCAATACTGAAATACCAACATCGGTGGAGATGGAAGGGAACTGGGGGTGGGACTCCCTACATTTTAAAGAATCACAGGAATTATAATTGTTAGGAAACGTGGACACTACAGACACGCCACCAGTCTGAACCACTGCACACTACACTACAGACATGACACCAGTCTGAACCACTGCACATTACACTACAGACACGCCACCAGTCTGAACCACTGCACACTACACTACAGACACGACACCAGTCTGAACCACTGCACACTACACTACAGACACGACACCAGTCCGAACCACTGCACACTACACTACAGACACGACACCAGTCCGAACCACTGCACACTACACTACTGACACGACACCAGTCCAAACCACTGCACACTACACTACAGACACGACACCAGTCCGAACCACTGCACACTACACTACAGACACGACACCAGTCCGAACCACTGCACACTACACTACAGACACGACACCAGTCCGAACCACTGCACACTACACTACAGACACGACACCAGTCCGAACCACTGCACACAACACTACAGACACGACACCAGTCTGAACCACTGCACACTACACTACAGACACGACACCAGTCTGAACCACTGCACACTACACTACAGACACGACACCAGTCTGAACCACTGCACACTACACTACAGACACAACACCAGTCTGAACCACTGCACACTACACTACAGACACGTTTGGCATGCACAGGCCTGTAGACCAGCACCCTTCTGTAATCCATGTGAGTCTGTGGAGAACACATCCCAGCTGTTTCATTAGTACTGAGTGTATAGCATTCTTCTCAGCACCATGGCAACCGCGCATCTACCTGAAGATCCTGCCCAGGCGGCCTTCTATTTTCTTGAAGTCAGGCCTCTTCTCTGGATCCTCATCCCAGCAGCTCTTTATAAGTGTATACACCTGAGAGGCACAGAGCCAGAGAGTCAGTACACAGGTTAGCAAACTGAAAGAACACAATATGTTCAGATGGGAAACACACAGTATACACAGTGTTACAGGTCAACACCCAGATACACAGCATAGTGCAGGTAGAGACAGCTAGTGCACAAATCAAGCCTCTGAATATTATTACATTAGCATTTAGCAGATGCTCTTATCCAGAGCGACTTACACAACTTCTTATTACATTTATCCATTTATACAGCTGGATATATACTGAAGCAATTCAGGTTAAGTACCTTGCTCAAAGGTACAACGGCAGTGTCCTACCTGGGAATCGAACCTGCAACCTTTCGGTTACAAGTCCTGTTCCTTAACCATTATACTACACTGCCGCCCTGAATATGAAGAACAAAATCACTTCAGCAGAAGTGAAAAGGCGCAGGCTCCGCCCCCATACCTCCAGCCTATCTCCAGCGGTATCGAAGTTTAGGTCCGGCCTGAAGTAAGAGGTGGAAAAGTTTGGGTACTGCACTCTGTACATCTTCTCTATAGAAATGAAGAGAGAGAGAGAGAGAGAGAGAGAGAGAAAAAGAGAGAGGGAAGAAAGGAGAGGCTGATATTGATGCTATCCAGGTGGGATACCTACTGAGAAATGGGAGCATGGCTTCTTTAAAACAACCAAAATAAATAATTTGCCTGCAAGGACTCAGACTCATCAGCAGGGGGCACTGTTTGCATTGTCCACACTGTTATTTGAGAGGTGTATGAAAGAGCCCTTCTAATCTACTATGGAGGAACTGATCAAAACCCAGATGTAATATTTTCATCATCATTGCTATATTATACGGTATATTCTTTACGTGACAGGAAGGTGCTCTGTGCGCCTGGGTTGCGCGGGCGACGACCCCTCAGGAACGCGCGTGCAGGTTTAACGGTTTGGCGCGGTGACTCACCCTCTCGGTCAGAGCAGGCCTCGGTATAGAAGGGGCTCCTCCTCAGGAGGATCTCCTGGCAGATGATGGCGAAGCTGTACACGTCTCCCTTCTGAGAGATCCCCTCCTTTCTCAGGTGCTCCGGCGCCGTCCACAGGTCTGAGAGAGGGACGGAGAGAGGGACGGAGAGAGGGACGTAGAGAGGGACGGAGAGAGGGATGGAGAAAGGGATGGAGAACTAGATGCTAGAGTTCCACAGTCTGAGGTCACTTGGCAAATATTTTTAAAAATTATGTTGCAATAAACGTTGTTCCAAATTAGTAGCAGAGCACAAAACAATGTTGTGACATTAAGCCAATCACCCTTTTACAGGATTACTGAAAATCCAACTGAGCGCCATTGGAAGCTGGCCGACTCCTACATTTCTGCGTCCAAACAAAATATTGGAGGGGATTTGATGAAATTAGAGCTGTAGTACAAGTTCAGCATTTATATCTAATTTACGCCGTACACACTCACTCACATGCATACACACGGACACACACACACACACCATCCTGTCACATGTGAAATGAGACAGGATAATGCGAAAGAGAGAGTTTCACCTTTGCCAGGGTGCAGAATGGTGTTGCAGCCAAAGTCTGTGATCTTGACCACCATGCGGTTGTCCACCACGCAGTTGGTGGATTTGAGACGCCCGTGGACTTGGATGTTGCTGGAGTGGAGGTAGGACATACCCTGGTGGAGATAAATACCTTACAACACACTCTCTGCCACGTCCATCACTATAACACACCTTACAACACACTCTCTGCCACGTCCATCACTATAACACACCTTACAACACACTCTCTGCCACGTCCATCACTATAACACACCTTACAACACACTCTCTGCCACGTCCATCACTATAACACACCTTACAACACACTCTCTGCCACGTCCATCTCTATAACACACCTTACAACACACTCTCTGCCACGTCCATCACTAGAACACACCTTACAACACACTCTCTGCCATGTCCATCACTATAACACACCTTACAACACACTCTCTGCCACGTCCATCTCTATAACACACCTTACAACACACTCTCTGCCATGTCCATCACTATAACACACCTCACAACACACACTGATCTATTCCTGTTTTTATTATAGTAAAACTTATCTGCATTACATTATATACCGTCTGAGTGGACATGCTTTTTGAGAGTGACCTCCAATATCTCCTGTAATTAATTGGAAAGCTTAACTGTTTTTCAATGGTGAATTAAATGCTGGTTTGTCACAGATTTGCCAAGGTTTGTGTATTGTTGTACAGTCTATGGATCCATAATGTAGCATACGCTTAATTCCATACACCCAGTTCCTGTCTCACACACAGCAATTAAAAAATATCAACTGACCTTGGCAATGTCATACATGACAAAGATCTTGAACTCCCAGTCCATGAAGGTTTCCTCTGGGTAGGAGACCTTGTCATTCAGCACATACTGCAGAGTAGAGAAATTACGGAAAGAGTTTGAGCACGTGTGTGTGTGTGTGTGTGTGTGTGTGTGTGTGTGTGTGTGTGTGTGTGTGTGTGTGTGTGTGTGTGCATGAATATGTGCCTGCGCATGTGTGTAGTGCATGTACACATACTGTATGTAAGTACTGTATATATGTGTGTGTGTGTGCATGTGTGTGAACGCATGAGTCATCTTACCCTAAGGGACCCCCTCTCTCCATACTCAAACACTCCAAACACTTCATGCTCAAACTTGACCGTGCCGTAGAACTTGGTCAGGTTGTAGTAATCGATTGCCAGGAGCTGATGGAGACAGAATGAGAGCGAGAGAGCGAGAGAGAGAGAGAGGGAGGGAGAGGCCAACAGAATGAGAGATACAAATACAGATTGTTTTGTTGGTTGACCAGATACAAATTTATATATTTACAATTAATATTTTAACATTAAGTATTTTACTTAATTTTTTTTACTGCTGTAAAGCACTTTGTGCTAAATGCTTGAAAGGTGCTATACAAATAAAGTTATTATTATTATTATTATTACCCTCTGATCACCCGTAATATACACAGCTATTTATGTGTGTGTCGCTCACATAAGCACCCCGGTCTGAGCAGCTGATGCACATGATATAGCAGAAGGAAAGGGTATTTCAGTCTTACAGAGTTCAGTTCTATTCTCTGGCCTTCGCTGAAGTAGCCGTCCGCATGCTTCAGCTCCTTCAGAATCACAATCTGTAACAGTGAGAACGGCAACCAGTGATGTGCCGTTCCCCAGGTGACGCCAGCCCTGTGACCTCATCCCAGATTCCACAGCCTCAACTGCAGGTCAGCTATGCATTCTTAACATTAAAAGTTACATCTCTCCTCTTGCTGATACATGACAGTTTTATGCAACTTATGAATATTGATTAAGGGGCGTGGTCAATGGCAATCCAAGCCGCATATGGTGCTTAGCATGTAGAATCTTTTTCAGTGAGGTTTCATAAACCGTAACATGGCGCCGGAACCTCACTGAACCTTCTAGTGCAGGGGTGTCAAACTGGCCTGGAGGGCCACAGTGTCTGGTTTCCTTTGTGTTTTGTGATGTCCTTTCAATTAGCAGCCAGTTTAAGCCTTTGAAACAAGGTTTGCTGTCTCTTTAGCCAATACGAACACACCAAAAACCACCAGACACTTCAGCCCGACGGGACTGCAGTCTGACACACACTCCTGTAATAGAGTAAGGCAGTAGAGGAAGGGAAGGGACCAAATACCACTGGAGCTGAACCTCTGGTTACGATAGAGAATCTATTATTTAAATTACAGATGATTCCTCAGCTCAGTGGAGGAGACAGCAGGTTGAAGCTCATGAGGGGGCTGAGCAGAGCTGGCATACAAATGAAAATGTCAGTTGTACCTTTCTGTCATAGCGCCCACGGCGGATTCGGTCATTCCTGACCTTCTTGTGGTCCTTATCAATCTAAAAAAAAAAAAAAAAACAACAGACAAAGGGCTTCACCTTCACTCAGAAACAGCACTCAGCCACTCAACCAGAAATCTTCAGGGCCTCATTCCGTACACTTTTATCCTCTTTTAATACATACACGCTTCCTCAAGCACCACTGACTATTTTCCATGCTCAAAGTCACTTACGTTACATTACGTTCATTTGGCGGACGCTTTTATCCAAAGCAACGTACAATAAGTGCATCCCATAGGTCATTGAATCAGGTCAGATATAGTACATAACGTAGCAGCTATCCATAGACATGAACACTGAGTATAGTACACAGAGTAAGCTATGGCTAAGTCTTAAAGTCACTAAGACATGACCTACAAAATCACAAACTGTAAGGGGGGTTGGGTTCGGAGGACTAGACCCGACTGAGAAGGGATCAGAAAGATATCCACGAAACGTGAAGAAAAACCTTCCGGCTAAGAGCCCAAAATAATAACGACCCCACTAATAGGGCGAAGCTCGCAGACTCACGACCCCCCACCCACCCCCGCAGCCAATCATGCCAACAGGACTCCCGGCTACAGACACTGCACTGGCTCGGTCAGGATTACCTCAACCAAGAACCAGCCGGATGTACCACACAAGACCCCCTTAGTCCGTCCATTTGAATGTGTGTGTGAGGCGCATTTCAGATTGGCTCAAAATGACTGCAAAATATATTGTAAAAAGGCTAGATGATGAATGACTCTTGAATACTGGACTTGTATCTTGGTCACTGATGAGGAGGAAGAGCTGTTATTGGGCTCACCTTCAGGGACACTAAGCTCTGCTCACTGGGCTCCATCGGGGTGATCATCTCTGGGCTCATGTGGGACCATCGCTTCCGTCTCTGACGGTCCTTCCTGTTCTGCCTGTTGACCAATGAGAAGGTTTGCCAGATGCTCTGTCAGCCAATCACGAACTTCAGAAATGCATGCCCTACTCTCACACAAAGTCTATCAACCCGGGTCGTCCAATCTTATCCAAGAAAGGCCGGTTTGGGAGCAGGCGTTTTCTCTATAGCACCATATTTAACTAATCAGGATCTTCGGCCTTGATTTGTTGAGTCAGGTGTTTTAGTGCTGACTGAGGCGAAAGAAAAGCCGGCATCCACACCGTCCCTTGCTGGATAAGATAGGCACCCATGTATCTAACCTGAAGACCTGGGATCTTGAGACTCATCCTCAGACTGCAGAAAGAGAGAAGAGATACACTTCCTAATGAACTGGTGATGAACACGATCAGAGGAGATAGGGAAAGTAAAAGAGATGAGTGTTGAGACATCAGTGGCGTGTAAAGGGTGGGGGTGGGGGTGGGGCACATTTACCTGTAGAAGATGAAAGCAATTATAGCCACCACCACGACAGCAATGCCCAGCACGATGACTATGATGTTATGAATCTGCAGAAGATCTGGACACAAAAACATTTACAATTTACAGTTAGCAATTTAGGCAGATGCTTTTAGCCGAGGTTCATTTAACATCGTATAAAAACCATCACTAGAGGTAGAGACAGGTAAAGCTACAGTCAAAACAATGCCACAATGACAATGACACACACACACACACACACACACACACACATACGCATGTGCACACACACACACACACACACACATACATGCACCCGTGTGTGCAGTGCACACACACACATACGCATACACACACACTCACATACGCATGTGCACACACACACATACGCATACACATACACTCACATACGCATACACACACACTCACATACGCATGTCCACACACACACACACACATACGCATACACACACACTCACATACGCATGTGCACACACACACACACACACACACGCATACACACACACTCACACACGCATGTGCACACACACGCACACACACACACACACACATACACACACACATGCACACGTGTGTGCAGTGCACACACACACACACACACACACACACACACATACGCATACACACACACTCACACGCATGTGCACACACACACATACACACACACATGCACACGTGTGTGCAGTGCACACACACACATACGCATACACACACACTCACATACGCATGTGCACACACACATACACACACACATGCGCACGTTTGTGCAGTGCACACACACACATACGCATACACACACACTCACATACGCATGTGCACACACACATACACACACACATGCACACGTGTGTGCAGTGCACACACACACACACACACACACGCATACACACACACTCACATACGCATGTGCACACACACACACACACACACACACACACACGCATACACACACACTCACATACGCATGTGCACACACACACATACACACACACATGCACACGTGTGTGCAATGCACACACACACACACACACACACACACACGCATACACACACACTCACATACGCATGTGCACACACACACAAACTGCAGTGAGCTTGCCCTTTTCTACTCCCTGCTGCCAACAACAACAGCAAAACAATAAACCGATAAAAAGCCATTTAAACACAGATCCTCAGTCAACTATCACTTACTACCCAGCTAACCCACAGAAAGTGCCCCCCGCCCCGCAAAAAAAATTAAAAATAAATACAAGAAAACTCATGACCTTGTACAGAGGAGTCCACAACACCCTGCCATGCTGCTGCTCCCCACAGAGGCGCAACAGACAGAAGGTGAAGCACAAGACGGGACGGGAATCTCATTACCGCTTTCTTTGAGGATGTCATCTGGCAGTTGTTGGTCGGGCCACAAAAAGGAAGGGCTGCGGTCTTTGACTGAGATTCGGCCGGTGGCCGTGTTAAACTCCAACAGGGTCTTATACTGCGAGGGGAGGAGACGGGGGCGGTAAGAACACAGCCGCGCGGCTCGGCGGGTAGCCAGAGGAAACTGGCACTACCACTCATTAGCACCCGTAATAAAGATAATGCCTTTAATGATATGGTGGTTCAGGATGGTTCAAACTCCATGAACCTGGACCCCTAGATCATTCACAGGGATATAATTACTATATATACATGTATATATACAGTATATAACTGGTTAACACTGTTCATCATGCTAAAGTTTACCTCCATGCCTGTAGTGGTGTACATCACAGAGAAATTCACGTCCCTGTCACCATATTGATCCAGAACATAGTTCCCACTGAACCCTGCAGACAGACACAAGAATCCTCCTTATGGTGACACATGAACCATTTCTACACAACCTAGATTTATATTTTATCACTTTTATTTTTACTGGCATTTAGCAGACACTCTTATCCAGAGCAAACACAAGTGCAAACATAAAAGTGCAAAGATCAGGGGTGGAAATGCAGTCATCCTCTACAGGGCGAACGCATAGTCCCGAGAGGGACAGCAAGTGTGGGAAGTACAGAGTCAATTGACAACTTATCAACTACCCCACTGAACTTTAAACTAAGTCATACAAACAAGAACAAAATGACCCCGCTTAGCATTGAACTACATTAACTGACGTATGGTATACATGCACCAGGGCGCCTCCCGAGAGCCAGATATAACACAGAACCATGAAACCTCAGCTTTCATGCCGCTTGGGGTTTTTGCTGTTCGTGCAGTGCTGTTGGGCCCTACCGGTGAAAGTGAGGTTCCTAAAATGCTCCATGCCAATGGACAACCCCGAGAGCCCCGGGTTCTCCTTCCGCAGCTTCCTCATCACCTGGCCTACCAGCAGCGCCCCGTCTTGATACGCTGACACGTAGTCGCTCATCACCTGGGAGACAGGAGACAGACAGACAGACAGACAGGTGTTAACACCTCAGCTGAGCTCAGCCCTCAGAGAAGGGAGCTGAGAGTGACATTGTCAGTGATTTGGACGGAGCCAGGCCCTGCCAGAGGGCGCAGGTGTGTCGGCCAGCGCAGTCACCTGTGCCCCACCTTAATCTCTTTACACAGAGGTGTATCACTGCCGGCGCTTTACGTCATGTGTACCAGCTATATCAAAGTTGCTCTTTCATTAATAACGCACGTTTACCAAATGAATATTGCCT
Source organism: Synaphobranchus kaupii (assembly GCA_029718625.1). Taxonomy (NCBI): domain Eukaryota; kingdom Metazoa; phylum Chordata; class Actinopteri; order Anguilliformes; family Synaphobranchidae; genus Synaphobranchus; species Synaphobranchus kaupii. The sequence continues at coordinate 16,853,229 of CM056379.1, forward strand.
TGTCCATTTATAGCCTTGTACAGTAGCATCACTGTAGTGGCGCCGTACAAGAACATAAGAACATAAGAGGAAAACAGGCCCATCTCGTTTACCTATAGACCACACGGTGTCAGGCACTGCGTGAAGTTTCAATACCACTGGGGTCTCTTGCCTACTACACGACCTGGGCCAGCTGTTCCATAAACTGGCAACCGCTGGAGCGGCCGTGCTGGTGAAACACAACATGATTCCCCTGTTTTAAAAACGTGTGGTGTCACCCCAACTCCTCCAGGTCTGCTGCTGTCTATTCAGTATGTGTCATCTTCACTTGCTAAAAACTCTGAGGGGATTTTCAGAAGTCACGCTGTGTCTACCGTGCTAAAGAGAGAAAGAGAAAGAGAAAGAGACAGAGAAAAAGAGCGTGAGAAAGTGAGAGTGAAAGGGAGAAAGAAAGAAAGTAAGAAAGAAAGAAAGCTAACATCGTTACGCACCGTTTCACTTCCAGAGGAGTCCATTTCATGTGTGAAGTTTCTCCTGGGCATAGTAAGCACCAGAACGTTTTCCATGGGCACGCTGGATGTGGTATTGAGGTAATATGTAGGGCTAGTGTGAGGAAACAACACATCTTCATTCTTTTTTTATCATTATTATTTTAATCACCCTACTCATCACCGTCCTCGTTTGTAATTCTATTGATAATTACAAATGTCACGCCTTCTGCATCTGAGTAAGCAGCAGAGAAAGCATTCTGCAAAGAAATTTCAGGAGAAAAAAACAGGACGAGACTGACTTGTAAAGGTCGATCAGAATGAAGATGATTTCAGTCTTCAGATTTCGATCGATGTTCGTGGTCAGATTGGCAACGTCTCCTGGGGTCCCACAGAGAATGAACACTGCACAAAAAAGGGGCACATCCCTGCGTGAACGTCTGTATGATAATGTGTGTGTGTGTGTGTGTGTGTGTGTGTGTGTGTGTGTGTGTGTGTGTGTGTGTTTGTGTGATGCACGTGTGTGTGAGAGAGGGAAAAAAGTTTGTGCCTTCATAATGGGAAATGCTAATGTAATCTCGCATCTGCAATGCAACTGTGTGTTCCCTTGAAATGCAGTCAATAGAAATTGTGTTATAGGCAATAAGTCAGTTAATGGCTGGTGTCTACTACTCCTGCACACAGTGTGATGTGGGTCGACCCTGATCATGGTTGAGAGAGAGAGGTAAAGATGAACAGACTGAGAGGATGAAGAGATGGAGAGGCAGAGAGAGGTAAAGATGAACAGACTGAGAGGAGGAAGGGATGGAGAGGCAGAGAGGGGTAAAGCTGAACAGACTGAGAGGATGAAGAGATGGAGAGGCAGAGAGGGGTAAAGATGAACAGACTGAGAGGATGAAGAGATGGAGAGGCAGAGAGAGGTAAAGATGAACAGACTGAGAGGATGAAGAGATGGAGAGGCAGAGAGAGGTAAAGATGAACAGACTGAGAGGATGAAGAGATGGAGAGGCAGAGAGAGGTAAAGATGAACAGACTGAGAGGAGGAAGGGATGGAGTGGCAGAGAGAGGTAAAGATGAACAGACTGAGAGGAGGAAGAGATGGAGAGGCAGAGAGAGGTAAAGATGAACAGACTGAGAGGATGAAGAGATGGAGAGGCAGAGAGAGGTAAAGATGAACAGACTGAGAGGAGGAAGGGATGGAGTGGCAGAGAGAGGTAAAGATGAACAGACTGAGAGGATGAAGAGATGGAGAGGCAGAGAGAGGTAAAGATGAACAGACTGAGAGGAGGAAGGGATGGAGAGGCAGAGAGAGGTAAAGATGAACAGACTGAGAGGAGGAAGAGATGGAGAGGCAGAGAGAGGTAAAGATGAACAGACTGAGAGGATGAAGAGATGGAGAGGCAGAGTGAGGTAAAGATGAACAGACTGAGAGGAGGAAGGGATGGAGAGGCAGAGAGAGGTAAAGATGAACAGACTGAGAGGAGGAAGAGATAGAGAGGCAGAGAGAGACAGAAGGAGGATGTGGCCTACCGTTGCTTTTTCTCTTTTCACTATTGATTTCTGAACGAACATCCTCTGGCCCCAGCAGGACGTGCCTGGTTACGATTGAGGAAAATTCAGCTGATCTCGCCTCCAGGGCGTTCATGTACCTGAGAGAGCAGGGCAGACATGGGGGGGGTTCACCAGGTGACCCAGAACATTACTCGACATTACATGCTCCCTATTTACCGCTATGTTTTTTTAAATGTGGTTTCTTGATAAATCCAAACCATGTGGTCTGATATGATTGTGGTCTAAACACAAAAAAATTAGATATGGAACAGATGTCAAAATCGCATCTGGAGAGGAATAGCTTGGGACAGATTCCCCCGGTATCAAAGTCCTAGCATTCTACTGATACACAGCATCCCATAATAAGCGTGCGGGAGTCAGGAGAAACCGTGTTGTTCAGGTAGTCAGTTTGGACGGATTGCTGAGCACAACAACTAGGAGAAATCTGGGGCCTGTGTCATGAAACAGGATTACTGAGTTAGCTGGATAACTGCACTGTGTAAAACCCGGAACTGCTCTTTTTACTTCAGTCCACGTTCCAGATTTGGCAGGGCTCCAGGTTTTACTCAGTGCAGTTATCCAGCTAGCTTCGTGATACAGGCCCCTGATCTCAGTCTAAACACAACGCATTAAAAACCAAGTGCAAACACGCAACCAGATGTCCAGATATACAGAAACCTGATTTGTTAACAATTAGCTAACAGGGCCATATACTTTGAGTGGAATACAGACAATACAGAAATGTTTTCAGCCGTGTTTTTCTTTTTTTTTACAGCACTTCATATTCCCGTCCATCTTTACTCACCACACCACTCACCCTATCAGGCGGCCATTTTATGAACCGTGAGGCAACCTCAGACAAAGTCTGCCACCGCAGACACAAACTCACCAGAAGCACTCCTCAGTTTGTTCTGGCTTCTTATATACATATGCTGTGGTCCATTTGCTCTTGAGGCACTCAGAATTCCAGAAATTAAGAAAAAAGTTGGAGATTTTCCGGGCAGGGGGCAACAAGCGGGTCAGGTCGTCTTTGAAGTCGCATGACAACCCAAAGCTCCCGGCCGAGATAATGGGCAAGCCCATATTCAGCCCAACTTCCATACTGAGATAGAAACAGAGGATTACATATGTTAATAAAATCAATAACAAATACTGCTTAACAAAGGTCACTGTGTTAAAAAGGCAAGAAATATGAGCTAATGCTGTGTAACCTGTTTCTGAGTAAATGTAAACACGTGTATGTGTAATCAATGTTGGAAGTGAAAATGTGAACTTAATTAAAGTATTTTTTATAAAAAGGTCAGAAAGCAGCGTGCACAAGCCTGCCTCTCTAAAAGGTCAGCTTTGGGCAGTCTGTGTGGGACCGTCTATAGGGAGCAGCTGACTCTCAACTCCCATACAAATGCCCCTTGCGGCCGAAGGTTCGATTCCCACCGTGGCACTTTCTGTGAGCCCATCTACCTGTAACCTTCTCTGCTTTCCTCCAACCTAACCTGAATAAAAGTTTAAAATGTGCGGTTGCCATGTTGAAGGTAGTCACAGAAAGTATTTTCCTTCCAATTCTTTTTGTTGTAAAGCTGTTGTATATTTACTAAATAGCATGTACACAGTATTTACACAAAGATTAGTGGTAAGACAAAATGCCTTCAATTTTTGAAATAGTTTTTCAGTTTTTCCCTCCGATTTCAAATTTTGGGTCACAACTGGGTTACACGCATACGCACAAAGAGAACTACAGCATAAACACACGCAGCAAGTGGGCGGACCGTTACGCCATACTGGGACTTCTTCGTCCCGCTTTCTTGCCGCTTTTCTGCAACGGAACCTGTCTTTTCAACGTGTTGGCGTAGCTCGGAAGTTCCACTTCTACATTTTGATCATATGAGTACATACGCACTTTTTATCCCACTTCAAGCGTTGCATGTAGTCCTCCAATGCACTTACCTGCAAGTAACTGACTATCTTATATTCTAAAAGACAGTACTACAGGAGAGTCTTTACACACCTGCTTTCTCACTGTGTGGAACTAATGCAGCGATAATGAGAGCGAGCCCACCGCAGTGAAATCCCAGAAAAAAATCAGCTAACGACACATAGCCCAGAGGCGTAAAGGCGAGTCTACACGGCCCATCAATTTAAGGAGCATAGTGTTTCTCAATAAGATGCTTTTCAAAAATTCTGATTCAGAAAAACTCAAGAAAAAAGCAGGCAACAGCAAAGAAGTAGGATTGGGACAATACCATTTTTTTCAGACCGAGTACCAATACCAGTACTTTTCATATTTTTTAAATAATTTTCAGATACCACAATAATGAGATTGCTGATTTTAAAAACACTGTTTATTTTTTAATTAATGTATGTATTTATACAAATAAAATAAAATAGAAAAAAATTATAAAATGCAAGGCTTTGAGGTCATCCATTTTATACAAAATACTAATAACTGGCAAATCATAAGCTGATGACTGTTTTTCATTGTGTGTTGTTTAAATGAACAACTGTTGAACTGATGACGCAAAATCTTTGTTGAGGGAGCACAGTTCATTTGATTAATTGATCAACAATAAAAATAGAACATGAAATTGTAATTTAAAGTCTCTTTCACTTTGCACCTGACCCTATTGATATTGGTTTGTGTATCCGAGCATTTTTGCAGGTACATGTACGGGTACACGAGCACAGTATCGAACCCGATATCAGAAGAAGACGTCGTTGACGTCAAAACGTCAGTTTCATTAAATAATTTTTTGCTCTGAGCTCTGTGTGCTCCGGTCCTCCTTATCTCGGGGTTAGTCCTAGCGAAGTGGTCCGGGTAAGGTATTCTTTCAGTTCGCTGGTCCATTTGTTGAGTGCCTATAGTCCTTTTTTATATAGCCGGCCTGTAGCGCGTTTGGGATTACCCCCTTTTTACATTGTACCCGATATCAGTGTCGGTGCATTCCTATAAAGAAGCATATACGTACGTACATCAGGCAGTACGGAGGGAGACTGAGCAGGGCATGAATAACATTGAGATAGAGGGCAACAGCGAGCAGAGTGTAATAACGCAGGTTACAGGCAGACACAGAGGAGCACACGAGAACAGCACTGAGAGGCGCACACAGGTGACAGACTGAGAGGACTGCGACGGTGCTACTCACTCCACGATTTGGAAGGTGGCATAAGTGCAGGTGGGTCCCAGGAGAACACAGCCCGTCCTGCCCTCTCTCTGAAAGGCACAGAGGGAGAGGTGAAGGCGCGTGCACAGAGCAGCCACGGTTTCAGCGGCCATTTTAAAACTCTCACCTTTTCTTACAATTTTGGAATGCCCAATTGCGCTCAGAGGCCCGACCCATCCCTGCAATGTCAACGAGCACGCGCTGCCATTGTCCGTAGCGTGAGCTGCCACTATATTTATAACTGCGCAGCACCTCAGCTGAGCCGCGCAGGCATCGTACAGGAGGAGCACAGTTTAATGCACAGGCAGCCCCAGTGAACCAGAGGAACAGCGCTACTTCAACAGTGATACAGGACACCCCCCCCCCCCCCCCCCCCCCCCCCTGCACTGCCCTGTGGGACCATAGGCATTTGCTAACTTGCTGTACTGTTACTGCACAGAGGACAAATTAACTTTGATTTGATTAGAGGCTGCACCCTCAGGTATAGTCCGGTAGTGGAACCCCTACTTTTCAGCAGGATGGGCAGCCCAGTTTTATAAATACAGTATTTTAAATAAAGGTTATTTGTTTTATTTTTGTGCCAGATTACATTTTAGCTTCTCTAATTCACTCCACACACTGACAAAAAAGAATATTTTACGTGTGGAGCTGAAGAAGACTGTAGTAGGTGTTTGGTTGTGAAGGAATGAGGCTCTGATCCGTACCCAGCACAACACGGCAGCTCTTCTATAATCTCGCCCACCTGACTTTAATCTCTACCCATAGTACCCCCAATAATCATCATGTATCCAGGTAACAGCCAGACACTCAAAAAAAATTTTTTTTTAAATGCCCTCAATGTGGAATGACCGATTGTTTTCACCAGCCACCACCAGCCATTGCTGTAACAGTCATCCGCTCTCGCCTCCAAAGCGTGCAACATCAAGCCGTGCTTCGCTTCACACGGCAGTCCACAAGACCAGACACAGACAGTCGTGGGAGCGTGTTGAGTGAGCAGAACGCGAGCATCCGGCTGACCAGCTGACGGCGCTGGGGAGTAGCCTACAGACCTGCCTAACTGACCGATTCCCTCGCTCCCTGGGTGATGCTACAGCCAATTATGTGTTGTCATGCTCGGCTGCCAGCCACTGTCGGAACTGGCACAGCCCAAATTTAGTAGGTTACCACACCCTGAACAATGCCTTAGTAGAATGAGCCACCTAGCAGCCCCCGACACGCCAGTTTTTTAACCAGTAGGCTCAGTCCTCAGGCTTCTGTTCTTTAACGATGGTGGTGGTGCTGCATCGGGTCTATCACTGGCCAGTTGAAAAGCAGTTGTGGGGTGGCACCATATCGGGAAGGAGTAGACTCACAGACAGAGTGTTGAGGATCTCAACACCTTCACAGGTACTGCTCCCACAGACCCTCCGTCGGTTCGAGTTCGTGTGGTACCCATCGTAACTGGCCGTCAGATTACGACCCACACCTAAAAGAATTCTTACATTAAATTACATTTATTCAGGTTAATCGATTATGCAGTCGCTTATGCAATTGATTATTGAAATGGAAATGTTACTCAGCAAAAACAACAGATCACGCTTAACTCCTATAACAAGAACATCCCAAAATAATGATCATAATCATAATTAAGCGTAGGCTAATTAGTAAAATGAACATGGGATATAAAAAAATAACAAAATAATACAAAGAATTCGAGCAAAAATTATTATCAATTTTTAAAAATCTGCATCACAAAACATTTCAGTAGGCGAGCAGATATAATCAGTGCCTTTGCATCATTACAATAATCGTTATTGGTCAGTTATATCGTAATTGAATCAGTGTTTTCCGCTCATGTTACCTCCATTGAGTTCGTTGTCATAAATAATTGCCTTCTCCACTGCGCTTCGCACAAAATTCAGACTCCACAGTGAGACATTGTCGTCCAAAAGCACCACGTTGATTAAAGCATCTCCTTGCGGACAGGTGTTCGTCGATAGACTTCGGATAACAACCAGCACCAAGGAAAAAACGCATAACCACCCACAGCAATTCATTTTTTATTACTTTTTTATTTGTACTTTTTTATATAGGCCTACCGAATTTTCCTACGATTCCATTAGTTTTTTTCGTTTTAGGCTGTTTCAATATGTCCAATCTCCAATGTTATTAGGCGCGCCGATTAAAATTAATCCAAAAGTTGTACGGTTATAAATTTCAGTTGTTTGTCCTTATTTTTGCTTAGGCTATATCCTTTCGTAGCGTTTATTAAGGTGGTTTTATAAGTAGAACCCTTTTGTCACAGCCATGCTAATTCATTGTGTTAGATAGCCTTCTTTTCCCCATGGTAAAGCTAAGCATTAGCCTATTGACGTCCCGCACAAATGTTCCAAAAATAAAAGCGCGGGTATAAGCATTTGTCTTCTTAAACAACATTAGAGGTCTATAATTCTTGTTTGCTTCTGTTCGCTTATTTATTTTTTATTTTTTATTTTTACAAGGTATTATTCAAATGAGCTATCTATTTTAAACCGCACCATTTCCGCCGTTGTGTACACTGTGTGTACAAAACGAATAAAGGAAGCATACATTTACATTAATTGTTTAAATACGTGTACATTAAGGCATGTGTACGCTATTTGAACCGCTAAATAAAACCGTTCCAGATGTATTTTCTCCTTTAACTATACAGTCTTAATTTGGCTTTCAGTTCAAGTCTCAGTTTTAAAAAGTTTAAAACAAGAAAACAAAAATTATTTAATCCAAACCCCACTCTGCAGCGCGTCCACTAGGGATTCCAAAGAATATTTTCGCGAATAAGAAAAAAAATTAAAATAAAAAACCCAGAGAAATTTGCCAGTGTGCTATTTGAGTTAAAAGGACAGCACATGAGCTACATCTTATATCTGCCTTGTCCTTCTTGGTTTACAAACCCTTTCCTCTGCGCGTTAATGAACAACCTAGAGAGGGGGCTGGACTCCAACTCTTATGTTTGATTATCTTAAACAACATCAACACAATTACAATTTTGCGCAATAACGTGGAATATAAAATATACTGCTACTGGATGTGTATACACGACACTGTTCGACCTGTTCTTCTGGAGCTAAAGTCTATAGTTATTGCAATAATATTAACACCAACGCTCTGTGTGATTTTTCTGAGTATGTGTAGGTCAAAGTGCATAGCACAAGACAAAGTGCAAAATAAAAATGACAAAAGTGCTTTATGAAAGATGCCAAACCCAATGGGCCACTAAATCGTATGTGGTGTGTATTTGTTATCTTTTCATTTTATATATGGAGTTACAATATTGGGGGATTGATTTAAACTAAAATACTTTGATCCTGGCCATACACTCATTATAAATGTACATATGTTGCCGTATATATACAGTGCCCTCCACTATTATTGGCACCCCTGGTAAAGTAGAGTAAAAAGGGTTATAAAAAATTCACCGTTTAGTGAATTAGCTTAATCTCACATTGAAAAAAGTAGAAAAATCCAACCTTTAATTGAAGTAAATTTATTATGAGAAAAAAAAATCCCTCATTAAGAAATAAGTATTTTTAACAAAACCACGTGTGCAACAATTATTGGCACCCCTGCATTTATATATAGAATATCTACTGTATTTCTGCCAGCAGAGTGATGGTTTAAGGCTTGTTTGATACGTCAGACCCTTGATGACTTAGAGCCATTTAGCCAACCATGTGTCCCATACTGTTCCAGCATAATTTACAGCTAAATCTAGTCCCACCCCCAATTCCCATAGAGATCCATTCAAATGCAGAGACGTTATAGTATCGCTTGTAAGAGTACCAGAAAATAATATATCAAGAGTCTTTTGATGTTGTTGGGTCACAGACATCAGGAAGTCATGTCATGCAAAGGATATGCAACCAAATATTTAAAATGATTACTTTATTCTATATATAAATGCAGGGGTGCCAATAATTGTGGCACATATGGTTTTGTTAAAAATAATTATTTCTTGATGAGGGAATTTTTTCCTCATAATAAATTTACTTCAATTAAAGGTTGGATTTTTCTAATTTTATCAGTGTGATATTAAGCTAATTCACCAAACGGTGAATTTTTTATAACCCTTTTTACTCATCTTTACCAGGGGTGCCAATAATAGTGGAGGGGGACTATATACAGTATATATATATATATATATACAGATCCTTTCCAAAAAATTTGAATATCATGGATTGTCAGATTCGGATTCCTCGAGTCAAGCCACTCCACTCATTCTCTGAAATAACTGAAGTAAATGCTGATTTTCGACACACTATTCTAATTTCTTGAAATACTGTTTTGGGGGTTTTCTGGAGCTGTAAGCCAAAATTATGAAAAATGAAACAAATAAAGGCTAGAAATATTTCACTTTGTGTGTAATGAATCTATAATCTATGAAAGTTTCACTTTTTGAATGGAATTATGGAAAAAAATTAACTTTTTCATGATATTCTAATTTTTTGGAAAGGATCTGCATATATGTGTATATATGTAGCACATAACATGTTATTTTATGTATGGAAAAGCTGGAAGGCTTTACCTTCATTCACTCAGAGAAAAGGGCTCCACGGGATCAAAACAAATATCCTCCTGGCAGCCAGGTCCCCCTCATTTCCTGTCCTACTTATTCTGAGTGGAAGGACTCATTAAGGTCTATGATTTTAACACACAGGTGCTCACAGGACAGCTGAATGAATGAAGATATCTGATTGCTGAAGAGGGAGCTACCACGTGGGCGTTTGTTCTGAACCCATGGTGCCCTCCTCCCCCCTGGGGACACCGCGGAAAATAACAAGATCTTTTGAGCGGGTGGGCTCATCCCTTGGATACATACGTACGTTTGAGTCACTGTGTAAGGCTGAGGTTGGGGTTAGGGTGAGGCTTGCTGCAATATAAAATGTTTTTGAGGGGCTGCTGGGTGGATGACCCCCACGGTCTCGGCCGGTATCTCCACAGGTCGACCAACGACTGCGTCAACCAGGGTACGGGAGGGAGGGTTGAGTTGGTTCGGGGTCCACTTTTCATTGTTGTCCAGCAACCCCCTGCTGGTTTATTGGGCGCTCGTGGACTGCATGCCAAAGCCGCGAATGAAAAGTCTTCCTCTGACCCTGTTCAATGCAAGTTTAGCGGAGGGCTGCCGAGCGAAACGTGAAATGTCCAGCTGCGTAAATTGACTGCATGTAAAATAAAAATTTATCTGGGCAAGTTGTTCTGGGCAAGAGCGTCTGCTGAAATATAGCTGGGATCGTATATTAATGTTCAACCAAAAATATCATGGTGTGCATTTGGAACATTTTCTCCCCTTTTCAGGTCAAAATACATGGGAGCGCTATCAAGCTTAAAGACTTACAGACCGTAGAAGAGCAAAGTCTTTTGCTTGGTCCCTTCATGTCCTTGATTGACAGCACACATTATGGTCCTGGCCATTTAGAAATTCATGAAGTCTCACTCTCCTCACTAATGTTGTTTGCGTTTGTATTTTTTTATATTTATGTTTCTCTTTGTGTGCATGTGTGAGAGAGCGAAATGATTTACTTCGGCTGAAATAATGTATAATAATTCACTATATTATTTCACTGAAAATTGTATGTTGTATTATTATGTTTGCCATGGCAATGACGCAAACAGAAAACTGAAATTTAATAGAAATAAATAAATAAATTGACAATGCACATATAGCATGCGTGTGTGTGTGTGTGTGTGTGTGTGTGTGTGGGGGGGGGGGGGGTAAAACCTGTTGAGGTGAGAACCACAAAGACAGACAGGCTGCCAGGGGCCAAAGTAAATGCGGACACTGGAAGTGCGGGACACAAACAGATGACAGTGGGCTGGGACAGAAGGCGAGGGGAGGGGCAAAAGCGAAGAACAGAGCAAAGGTCGCAGGGGCTGTAAAAACGAATGCCTGGGTGCTGCTGATAAATTTCCCCGTTATAAAAGACGCCAGATTGTGTGCCAGCGACCAATAAAGGTGTTTGTTTTAGTCTGTCATATATACTCACGTACACAGAGACGTGAAGCAGCAGTCACTGAGGGTGTTCAATTACCACGGAAACGGTTACACTGCTCCAGTCATATCTGCCCCCCCCCCCCACCCCCATCCATCCTTTCCTTTCTCTGTGTCAGTACAGTACAGTATGGGAGAGTTTCACAGGGTGATTCTTCCTTTCTCTGTGTCAGTACAGTATGGTAGAGTTTCACAGAGTGACTCTTCCTTTCTCTGTGTCAGTACAGTACAGTATGGGAGAGTTTCACAGAGTGACTCTTCCTTTCTCTGTGTCAGTGCAGTACAGTATGGGAGAGTTTCACAGGGTGACTCTTCCTTTCTCTGTGTCAGTACAGTACAGTATGGGAGAGTTTCACAGAGTGACTCTTCCTTTCTCTGTCAGTACAGTACAGTATGGGAGAGTTTCACAGGGTGACTCTTCCTTTCTCTGTGTCAGTACAGTACAGTATGGGAGAGTTTCACAGAGTGACTCTTCCTTTCTCTGTGTCAGTACAGTACAGTATGGGAGAGTTTCACAGAGTGACTCTTCCTTTCTCTGTGTCAGTACAGTACAGTATGGGAGAGTTTCATAGAGTGACTCTTCCTTTCTCTGTGTCAGTACAGTACAGTATGGGAGAGTTTCACAGGGTGACTCTTCCTTTCTCTGTGTCAGTACAGTACAGTATGGGAGAGTTTCATAGAGTGACTCGTCCTTTCTCTGTGTCAGTACAGTACAGTATGGGAGAGTTTCACAGGGTGACTCTTCCTTTCTCTGTGTCAGTACAGTACAGTATGGGAGAGTTTCACAGAGTGACTCGTCCTTTCTCTGTGTCAGTACAGTACAGTATGGGAGAGTTTCACAGGGTGACTCTTCCTTTCTCTGTGTCAGTACAGTACAGTATGGGAGAGTTTCACAGAGTGACTCTTCCTTTCTCTGTGTCAGTACAGTACAGTATGGGAGAGTTTCACAGAGTGACTCTTCCTTTCTCTGTGTCAGTACAGTACAGTATGGGAGAGTTTCACAGAGTGACTCTTCCTTTCTCTGTGTCAGTACAGTACAGTATGGGAGAGTTTCACAGAGTGACTCTTCCTTTCTCTGTGTCAGTACAGTACAGTATGGGAGAGTTTCACAGAGTGACTCTTCCTTTCTCTGTGTCAGTACAGTACAGTATGGGAGAGTTTCACAGAGTGACTCTTCCTTTCTCTGTGTCAGTACAGTACAGTATGGGAGAGTTTCACAGAGTGACTCTTCCTTTCTCTGTGTCAGTACAGTACAGTATGGGAGAGTTTCACAGAGTGACTCTTCCTTTCTCTGTGTCAGTACAGTACAGTATGGGAGAGTTTCACAGAGTGACTCTTCCTTTCTCTGTGTCAGTACAGTACAGTATGGGAGAGTTTCACAGAGTGACTCTTCCTTTCTCTGTGTCAGTACAGTACAGTATGGGAGAGTTTCACAGGGTGAGTCTTCCTTTCTCTGTGTCAGTACAGTACAGTATGGGAGAGTTTCACAGGGTGACTCTTCCTTTCTCTGTGTCAGTACAGTACAGTATGGGAGAGTTTCACAGGGTGACTCTTCCTTTCTCTGTGTCAGTACAGTACAGTATGGGAGAGTTTCACAGAGTGACTCTTCCTTTCTCTGTGTCAGTACAGTACAGTATGGGAGAGTTTCACAGGGTGAGTCTTCCTTTCTCTGTGTCAGTACAGTACAGTATGGGAGAGTTTCACAGAGTGACTCTTCCTTTCTCTGTGTCAGTACAGTACAGTATGGGAGAGTTTCACAGGGTGATTCTTTTCCCCTTTTATCCATTTTTCTTGATCTTGTCACACCATTTTGTCTCATATTCTCAAATTTAGGCCTTTTCTTTGCACACTAATTGTAAGCCGCTCTGGGTAAGAGCGTCGCCTAAATGCCTAAAATGTAAATGTGAATATTTATATTTACTTTTCTCTGACTTACTAGGTTGACCTGCTAATCCTTTTCAGCTGCTTACTCGAAAGCATTCTCTTCCCTTGTTCTCTCTGACATCCCTCCTCATCGTCCTCCCTCAAATTATTTCCCTCACACATTATTTCCCTCACACATTACACAATCACTCAACTTTCACATTTTTTTCTTTTATCTTTAATCTTCTGGCGTCATTGGGGGGGGGGGAATCAGGATCACCAATTCTTGATCTAATACAAAGTTTAATGACATGTTTAATTGATTAATTACTTTGATTACCGTGAAGCATTGTAAATGTCTTACCTGCTGAGGCAAACAACTAGCAACTCACTGCACCTTTGGTTCAGTGTTCATTAGTCTGATCTTTATTAATTCAGTGGAGACTCAGGCACAAAGTAACAGATTTTTTGGTTGAGCTACGCATCATCTTTTTTTTTTTGTCTAAATTGACATCAGAGAACCGAAGCTCCTGGCCATGAACCCTTTTATGAATGTGCGTGCGTGTGTACATACATGTATGTCACGTGGCGTGATGTGGACATGCTATCTTTGGCTAATATGAGTGTGTGGACTTGACTTATCTGGGCCTTATGTCACGTTATTATATGCATGGAAAACAGAACAAACGTCCCACTTGGTAGCTCCCTCTTTCGTACTCAGAGATCTACATCCACTCAGCTATGCCGTGTGCACCTGCATGTAACGGGTCATTAAGTTGTGCTTATATATTTCAATACAGAAACTTATTGTCCATAAATAAGAAGAAGATTCTGTCATTCTACAGAATTCAACAGCACCCTGAATAATAAAATACAGTTTTTCAGCTACAGTAAGGGCTTAAGAATCTTAAGGCAACCTGTTTCCTATTTGTGTTTGACTATACTGGTTTTTTTTACGAAAATCTGTTTTCACTCTGTGAAATGTGATTGGTGTCCACCCCCTTTCACAGGCAAAGCTGAACTCGCACACGTATATACAGACACGAGCGTAAACACAGAACAAATTAATTCTTTAACTCTGAAGTGAGAAATCAGTATTGTTTTCAACTGAATTTCCCTGTATCCATGCAGCTTTGCCTGTTGCAGTCCCAGAGGGCCACAGTCTGGATCCCACCACCAGCTATTCATATGTTATTGATTGTAAAGTTAGGCCAAGGTTTAAATTAGCTGCTGATTGGAAAAAATCACAAAAACCTGCAGACACCTCGGTCGGCACTGCAGAACTTAAGCTTGACACCCCAGCCGCAGATCAATCAGTCTGAAAGGTTTTGTTTGATCTACATATAAATTTCCTACACTAATGAAAATGAGTCAGCACAATGCTGTTTATTGTGTATTGTGAGAAAACTTTGAGTTCAGTTCAGAATATAACCTGTATCTCTTGCCTACATTTCCAGCAAATTATTATCTGTTCTCTAAAGAAACTAAAGTGTTTTTTTTGCAAAACATAACAAATCCTTTTGCTAAATATTTCATCTAAACACTATGCTAAATTTCCCAATTTAAAAAAGAATTTATTTGTGATAACAATTCACATTGCCAATCCTTTCACACTGTGAAAGTACAAAATAGTAAAAATGCAAAAATACTAATAACATCTTTCTTGTTATATTTTCTTCCTGCATGCAAATACACATAGAACATACTTTACTATGAGTGCACATGTTCAAGTCTAACAGAGTTGATAGAGTTATATATTTATATACAAATAGTTTGTGTTGGGACCAAATACATTATATCAGAGTTGATTTAGCACAGAACATTTTATTGTGCACAAATTTACAGAAATGTGTTTCCCTTTTTTTTATTACAGGAAGATGACTCATTAGTTCCCTTTGTTTTTGCTCTGCTTCCATCATTTATCACTTTATTGCACCGTGGTTTTACTGTAGTGCTCTCTGGAGAAGGACTTATTGCACCGTGGTTTTACTGTAGTGCTCTCTGGAGAAGGACAAAATCACATGATCCATGATGTTCAAGAACAAATTCCCTACCATGTGAATCTTTCTCAAACTGGTTTACACACCACTGCATAACAATTGGACAATTTTTACTTTTACTCATAACTGTTGGAAAAATACAGAAAACATAAAAGAGAACATCTTGTGCATCACACCTGTCTCTTTCCATCCGTGAGATGAGTGGCAAAATGGCCGAATTTCTGTACGAGACTCAAAGCACTGAACTGCTCTGATTTTCTCTCCTGATATATCTTATCTTTTGGCTTCACGGGTCAAACATTTATCTATTAGAGCATTGGTTATAAATGGCGGGTTTAAAGTACAGATTTAATAGCTGGCCTAGATTTAATGGACTCTTCTACAATTCTGCCGAAGCTGTCTGACACATCTTGTGCGTATTTCTTTATTGCTGTTATTAAGGTGCAATAGTGTTTTGAAGAGGAAGAAAAAAAATGAAGAAACAACGCTGGCAGCGATCATGCCAGGGAAGAACCTGATTGCTTGATGGGTGCCGATTACCGGTCTTGCAGTGTTTGTGCCCTTGATGAACCACGGTTTGGTTTAGGCCATGTGGCCCAGTTAGGTTGTGTACGTTACCGCTAGGATGAAGGACAATGCACTCAGCTTTTCAGGTGGTTGGTGTCTCTGGTCCTTGTCTAGATTTCCCAGACTGAATCCTCTTTTTTGAGGCACAAGATGCTTATCATTGATAGTTTTGTTATGGGTAGTATTTTCCCTACTATAATATTACCTTAATAACAGACCCTGAAACAATTAATTCACAATCTGACATGTCTTATAATTAATCACCCTATATTATACACCGCAGTCCTTCAAGGAACAAAGTTCACCTAATTTCCACTGCGTTTTAGATATGGGTAATAAATATCTGATATGTGAAGGGCAGGATCAAAAACACAGTCAATGGAGGCACTGCTGGGCCAAATCTTCAGTTATCTCCCTCTTGGGTATTTGGCTGTGAGGTGCTGGCTGCAGTCAAAGTTCAGTTTTCCACGACCTCGTGGGAGGCTGATTATGTTCTGTGAATGAGGCTTCTCTGGGATTGTGCGTCGTGTGAGCGTTAAAACAGCTGAGGACCTCTCTTGATTTGCTGCTCGTGGGGAAAAGAAGCCATGTTGTACCTGACTAATCTTGGACACTTCTGGGTGCACCAAGTTCTCTGAGGGAATGCTGGATCCAGGGACGTGTGCGTGTACAGGTAGGAAGCGTGGGTTTTAATTCAGTTCAATTAAATTGTATCCGTATAGTGCAGAGGTACTGTCACAAAGATGCTTTACAGAGGAAATAAAAAGGCAAATTGGGCAAAAACCAGGTTTGAACCCCAAAAAGTGAAAAATTGATGTAACAAAAAAAAAAAACCAGAGTGGGTAGAAAAACACTTAGGGAGCTGATTTACTAAGACCTTTAGCACGCGGAAAACCTTTTAGCACATGCAAAACCAATAACATCACCAATGGTCACGGTATTTGTTTTGCACCAATCATTGGTTGTGTTATTAGTTTTGCGTGTGCTAAAAGGTTTTGTACACGCTAATGGTCTTAGTAAATCAGGGCCTTTAGTGGTGAGAAAGAATTCGCCAATGGGAACAATGCTGGGGAGGAACCTGAATATAGAAAGGGAGCCCGTCCTCCACTGGCCGGCCCGGTGTAGGCTAATAGTAAAGAAAGAACGCATGGTAACAAAATTGTAATGCGGGTACAAATAATCTAATGTAATCGGTACAAATAACCTTAGCCTGAGGTAATGTCTGTGTTTTTATTGTTTGTTTGTTTGGTTTGATCAGGCATGGTAGAGTTTTATTGCAGCTACTGTAAGTGTCGGTTACTCAGTGACAGTTCTCACCAATGACACTTGGCTCCGCCCATATGCAAAAGGTCTGTACAAATCCTATAAAAATCGCATATGCCACATACAAAACTTATTTAAAAAAAATACGTGGTAGAACTAGCAGATACATTTCAGACTAAAATTAAATAGTTCCCTAACGACATGGTACTCAAAAAACATTGCGATATTCTACAAGAATTGTATACAAATATAGAATATAATACGAATCGACATATATGATTTTTATAAAACTTTGCAAGTATGATCATATATGCTTTTTACAAACCTTTTGCATGGGCCAGCTCAAACGAATTCCACTTTGAGGTGCACTGGAGTTTTAGAATCCAGGACCGATATTCCCAGGTCAGCGCCCATATTTGTCGAAACTTTTATATATATTTGTAGAATCGAGTCCTCATAGAGCATAGGGTTCTGTAGCCGTGCTACGAAATTTGTATGAGACGCAGGACACGGTGGTGAAACGTTCTCAATTTCCCTCAGTTGAGGTTCTGTATTGTTCTTATATTGCCGCCTAGAGGACAAACATGGAAAAACAATAACAACAACAATAACAGAAAATGTACTTCGTACAAGGATTTGATGTTTGTCTTAATTTTATTTTGGTCCATCTTGTTCACATGTGGAAACTTAATTCCACATAAATACCACTTGTTTGAATTATGTGTATCATTTTTATTTCACACTGATGTTATTCGCTACAGTATCTGAAGGTTGACGGCACGCCCGCGAGGCGTTTCAATGAGAGTTAACGCCCCCTTGCACACCTGACCATCACACTATGTTATTATTGGCTGTGCAGAACCATAGTCATCAAAAAACAGTGGAGCAAATGTGTATCCACTGACTGCGTCGTATTACAAAAATGTGGTACGGCTATGCAGAAATTATAGAAATGTACAGATGAGCGAAGTTTTTAAAGTATCATTTTACAGAACTTTTGTCTCACTACCTTATTCTCTTTTTTACATTTTAGAATGTAGCATAAGGTTTCCATTTGTTTCGTTTTTTCGAAATACCACCTTAAGACCCCTTGGATATATTTTCGGTCAGCTACATTGGCTAGCTATATTGTATATATTTGCACGTTAATTACTACAATATTAAAGTGCATTACATCATTCGAGTAATTTTACCTTTGTGGCAATGGATGAAAATAATTGTCTTCCCGCAAGGAATGTCTTGTGTTTATTTGACGTGGACGGCACCCTGACACCTGCTAGAGAAGTAAGTGAACGTAGCACTGTTTTCGAGGCAGTGTTAACAATAAATATCATAAAAGGAAGCATCTTTGTTCTATACCCATATACACGTTATATTTGATCTTTATATTACTGCGCTGTGTATAGGCTATAGATCGATGTGTGGGTTGTTTGTATTATAATAATATACACTTGTTTTGCGCGGCATTTCTGAGATACTGTTAGATGATTTGTCAACAGGCTGCATTTCGTCTTCAGAGAAATGCACGGAAGTAAAAAATAAAAAAATAAAAAAATGCACGGAAGTCATTTAGCCTATTTCTAAACTGTAAATAATACAGTTCTGGGTTCATATCAGGCGATGTGGTTGCGTTCCACACCCTTCACTTCTCTGTGTGAATAATCTGCCACAACCTTCTTATCACGCCTGAACCCATTCAGTCTATTCTGTCTTTGAACATCAGGATTGGCAAATCCTAATCCGGCATTTTATTTGTTCTGTGAATCACTGGAGGAACGTAGAAATTGCGCAGATACTATCTGAAAATTACAGGACTACCGTGTACTATCGAAATGCGTGTTTGCGGGCACGTCTCAAAGTAACAGTTTGCCCTCTGACCTGCTTTCATTAACATTTGTGTGGCCTCGAGGTGGTATCATAGTGAACTAACAGCATGCATATTACAATCGTTTTGAAAATACCAATATATTACCTTGCCAAATATTTGTATTTGAATGTTTGTTTGATCTTTGCTATAAGGAACTATATTTGCATTTCCTGATATTAGCCATATACCTAAATGAGGTGATGCCTCATAACCTACCTAGAGTGTTTATGAGGTCTTCACATTAAGACCACACACAAGCACATGTGTGTATATAAGCATATGCAATTTAGGTATTCATACTATGTAGCGTCATGCAGCTTTTTTCAGACACTCGTTTGATGAGTTGTATCCATGACGTGGTGATTTTGTTAGCCCGGTCTATTCAGCTGTGCAGTCGGCTATGCAGGGAGACGGCTGCTGTCCTCCACAGCAAAGTCCCCTTCCTCCCAGCCTGCAGGCTGACTGCCAAACACCTCCCTTCCCTGGGCTGTTGAGTATATAAAAGTATGGGGCCCACAGCTTAACCACACAATCACACTGTTTTTCTGAGCTTTTTTAAGCCGGGGTTATTCTGCCATTTTGGAATTGGCATGTTTATTTGTTGGCCCGTCCCATTGTAGCGACATTCCCTCGTCATTAGGAGGAGAGTGCAGACTGCTCCTTTTTTCGCTCTGCAGTCCAGCTGAGCTGCGCAGTCATTGCACTGGTGACCAACAGCTGCTGGAGCAGCTGCGTCACTTATATGATGAGGTGGGGGATTCCCTGCAGACTGAAACAGTCCCTTTCTGGGTGGCACTTTTGGGAGTTGTGTATAGTCCCCCGTGGGACTCCTAGCCACAGGCAGTGCTGGCACAGTGTGGATTCACTTCCGGAACACGGCGCAGAGCCCGGGTTTTCAACAGGAGGTCTGTGGACCCCTGGGGGTCCTTGAAGGTTCTACAGGGGGTCCCTGGCCAGACTTGATATGCAATGACCATAGATAGATTTGGGGAAATATTTCAAAGTATAAATAATTATTTTAAACTTATGATGGGGGTCCCCCCGGATGCCTTTGAGCCTGGGTGGGGGGGTCCCTGGATCAGAAAAGGTGCAGAGGACTAGCGCTTTAGCTGGACGCGTCTCCTGCAGGCCCTTTCTCAACAAAAGGAGAAAGAGGGCAAACCTTGTTTCCATAGAAGGCTGTATTTTTAAACGAGAGTATACAAACTCTTATACAGTAGTGGGGTATGGACTACAGGCCACATAGTACAAGGTGCTGTCAGCGATGCGTCTCAGGCATTTTCTCAACACCTTCTGTTTTTATTGTTCTTTTTGCAGAAGACACCTCAGCTGCTTATATATACACTGTTGGCAACTCAACGACACGCAAAATGAATGATGCTGTAAAGAGTTGTACGCTTGTGTACCAGTGGAGATTTTGTTGTTGTTATTGTTGTTGTTGTTTTTTTACATTTGTCACACGAGTCAGACAATCTTTCTGTCCAACCTGTAGAAGATCGAGCCCCAGCTGGACGTGTTCTTCCAGTCTCTACGGAGGAAGGTGAAGATCGGAGTGGTCGGGGGGTCAGACTACTCCAAGATCGCGGAGCAGCTGGGGAACGGGGATGAAGGTGTTTTTCATCATCATCGTCATCGTCATCGGTGTCACTCCTTCTTCCAGTCCTGTGTTTACATCTCCGCCATGACCTATCAATTTTGTTGAGGGACTCATGGGCTATCAGAGACTTCCTGTAGCATATTCTTCACAAATTCAGCTATTTGAAATGTCGTTGTGTGACTTTGACGAACTGACTTTGTTTCCTTATGCTTGTATTAGCTTAGACAACACGGCATACGCTGTCAGCATTAGGCAACCCTAACAGCATCAGACAAGTGTACAGCCAGCTGGAGATCATCTTCATAGTTCTGCTTTGAACTGCACCTTCTTCCTCTCGGGGGGCTATATTTTCAGTTGAAAATTCAGTTGTCGCAGCTAGTGTAATCCCAGTTTTGAAACGGTAAACAGCCATACTCAATTCCAGAGCTAAAAACCAGTTTACCCATATTCAGTACAACCCCGTCCACCCACATATTTAAAAACGCCTTAAACAGGGCACAAACACACAGATTTGCTAATATTGTAACTGACATTCACTGACCTAACTGCCACATTTAAAGGGGAATAACAGCCCAATGTACTGTATACATAACCATGCTCTAAACTCGATAGCTACAACATATGTGTACCTGTATGCCATGCAATGCAGTGCTTTAAAGAGCAAGGTAGCATGAGTACATCTGAAAATATTACACAGGTGCCGGGGGTATGAAGTAGACTGTCGAGGAAAAAGACACTGAATGTTACGGCAGTGTACAGGATTGGACAGAAACGCAGGACTCAGAAACAGGTTTGGTTCAAAATTCCACTCGGGAGATATTTATTAACGACGAGGAAGTAGGCAGGAAAACCGGGAAAACAATAAGGGAAGGCTGGAAACAGGGCTGGGCAAAATAAAGCGCGCAGGTGACAGGTCGGGGCTGGCTGAGTAAGAACGTGAGACGAACAAGGTGAACAGAAAAACACGACACGAAACACAAGGAATGGGAGTACAAAGGAAACGAAAGGGAGGTGTGGACTGGAGGGAAACGGCGGATGTAACACTGAATCTCTACACTGAATCAAAAGCTCCCAGTGTAATGCTTTGTCAGGTATCGCTGTGCCTGACATTTGCAGGTTGAAATGTTGTTTGCACCAAAAAATTTGCTTGGGAATATTTAATGTCATGTGTGGGTATGTAGGAACACGTGGCAGGTTAAACAAGGCTACACCAGGTTAACATTCCTCAGATCAGGTCAGCATTCCACAGATATCAGTCTGGGGTGTTTCGTAATCCGTAATAATCCAGCGGCTATTGTTTCCAAACCCTTTTCTGGCAGGCTTAACACTCTGCCTCTATGGGAAGCATTGCTAGCCTTTTTTTTGGGGGCTGCCCCCAACCAAAGATTTGCTTAGTTGACCTGTAGTCATCAGTTCAAACCCATAGTCGACTAACCGATATTATGATTTATGATTTAATTATTTAAATATGTATTTTTGAGCATCAGAAAATGGGTTGATTTCCATCTGGATCTATAGCAAGTTTACTATATTACAGGAAAATACAAAACCGTCATGAGCATTTAAAATATCAATTATAGCTACAATTGTTCGTTACAAGGCGTACGCCCGGAATGAATAGTTCCACTCTTTTTTCACACTGCGACGATTCGACCAATTAAAATTTTGGTCGACCAAGTTATTTTGATCAACTAATGGTTTAGTCGACTGTACTCTTTTTGGTGATGTCATACTTTGCTTATGCACAATTGTAGCTTTCCCTCCTCTAATGTGTCTTATACGCTACCTGGTGAGGCTCTGTAATGCTCTGCATTTGGGCCAATGCAGGGACCGGCAGCCATACAAAGACCAGGGCTGTTCCCAAACGGGAAAATAAAACTTATTCTATTCTGTGTGCAAATCAGAGCCTTATTTACTGCATCCTGTGTCCTGTATACTAGCAGCTGTGTACTGTTTACTGTATACTGTTTAGTATGTGAAAAATGTCCTCCACAATATTTTCCAACCATACGTGTGGAAGTGTCATAAGACGTCTCGCCCTTGTGCAGCCATGTCACATGTTGCTTTTGTTGTTGTTGAAAGAAGTGAAGCTGCACCTCATTTAGTGACGCTGGGCCTTATTTTTATGTGACCAAAATGTTTGCTTACTTCTTGAAAAGTATGCTCCCAAATATACTCAGAGAACACCAGAAGTAAGTATATCTTCCAGGGGTTTTAAGTATACTACATTTAGAGAAAATTTCTCCTACCTAACTACTTTCTCATCCAGTGTACTCAACAAGCATACTCAATAGTATAGAAAGGTGCTGATTTGGACACAGCCCAGGTCTCAGAAATCCACAAGTGACTCCCTAACTGCACAACTCACTTATCAGATTGTAGCAGTAGAATAATTAGAGAAATAACGCCTTCATGTATTTGCATTGTATCTCCTGGAAGTACAAGGTTCTTCACTTGTATTTTCACGACTCTTTTCCAGTTACCACTGAT
The DNA here is from genome assembly GCA_029718625.1 of Synaphobranchus kaupii. NCBI lineage: Eukaryota > Metazoa > Chordata > Actinopteri > Anguilliformes > Synaphobranchidae > Synaphobranchus > Synaphobranchus kaupii. The sequence continues at coordinate 16,876,059 of CM056379.1, forward strand.
TGTAACATTATTTCCCTCCCTGCTTTTTCTGTGTAGTTATACACAAGTTTGACTACGTGTTTGCGGAAAACGGCACAGTGCAGTACAAGGATGGGAAACTCATCTCCAAGCAGGTGAGATGAACTAAGGAAACAAAAATGGAACAGAGAGAGAGAGCGAGAGAGAGAGAGATTTTGTGGTTAATAGGCCTCTGTAGTCATCTGTATGTTTTTAAGGGGATTACCCTCAAATGTGACAAGAAGACAGTGTGGTGTCTGTACAAGGGAGCCATGGCAGACTGGCACATGTTACCTGTAGAGGAGCTCAGGATCTGGGCTAGATTTTCTCATTGTGCAACAGAGTGGTGAAGTATGGGGGAGGAAAGACCCTGAGTAGGACCTGATCTGTCACACACTGAGTACGGTATGTCTTTCTGCCACTCATCAGGGCAAGTCATTCAGATTAATAATTGTCAGTTTGTTTCCCCTTTTGCACTTATAGATTAAAACATTGTTTTTCAGATTTTAAATGTTGAACTCTTAGCTCTATGAGAGAGAGAGAGCAGGTTGTGGTCTCTGTCAATTTGAAATTATAATCACTTCAGTATTCAGTATTGCTTATCATCAATATACCGTACATTTAAAATTATTGTGATGATAAGAAAGCTTCAATACCTTACTCAACCTTACTGTGTTAGATCCCTCATTGCATTCTGTTACCATCCATTCTACTTTTAAACCGGGCCGGCCAGCGAAGGATGGGCTCCCCCTCTCTAGCCAGGTTCCTTCCGAGATTTCTTCCCATCGGGGAGTTTTTTCTCGCCACTGTTTGAGTATATTTCTTCCCACTGGGAGGTTTTTACCTCGTTTGCTGTTTGGGGGTTCAGGCCTGGTTTTTTCCCAATTCTCCTTCTGTTTCCCTGTACAGCGTATTTGTGACAGTTCTCTGTAAAAAGCGCTATATGAAATAAATTGAATTGAATACATGTAATACATTTTATTTTATTTTTTTTTGCAAACGACATGTTGCCCAGTTGAAGGACCTTGGAATTCAAGCGAGCATCACTCAGGGGCGTGGCTGTTTGTCTTATTTTATTTTATTGCTGAGATGTGGTACTGTCATGGCTGGTGGCGTTTACATTTGGACTTCCTGTATCCTTTGTCAGGCCATTCAGAACCAGCTGGGGGAGGAGCTGCTGCAGGACCTCATTAACTTCTGCCTCAGGTACATGGGGCTCATCAAACTGCCCAAGAAGAGGTGAGGAGTCGCCATGGATACACTCTGGCACCAGATAAGCGCAACTCCATCGAGAGGATGTTTGGGTGTGGGTTGCTGAAAACCAGAATCTCCTGCTAACAGTACTGTTGATTCTGGCAATTCTCGCTACACTGTTACATCAGAAAACTAAAATGTTAATAAAAGCATTGGAGAATCACAGTGCCGGTTTTGTCTTTTCGGTCTTTTAGAGAAGCTTCCAGAATATTGCCATTTTGTGTTGCGACAGTCTAATGTGTCAGCTGTTGTGATTTTTACCACAATTGATCACACCATATTATGTGCCACGCACTGTTTGATGAAATTAGGATAATACCAGCTGAGTGCATCTAAAGCACTTTCTCTTTTTTTATATGTGAGTTTAATCGCTCTCTTCATTTCCCTGTTGTCCCCAGGGGCACTTTTATCGAGTTCCGGAATGGAATGCTCAACATCTCCCCCATTGGTCGTAGCTGCACGCTCGAGGAGCGAATCGAGTTCTCTGAAATTGACAAGGTATCGGCATGGTGTGGCGTGTCCTGGTGTGGCGTGTGAATTGTGCGTAGGCCTCACTGGAGTGCGGGCTTCCAGGACGTGTCTGTGTTAGACCCTTGCTTTGGCGGCACTTTGCTGATGCCTTGCTCTTTTGTCCCTCCCAGAGAGAGAAGATCCGGGAGAAGTTTGTCGCCGCCCTGCAGAAGGAGTTCGCCGGGAAGGGCCTTCGGTTCACCAAGGGTGAGTGAGAGAGGTCACAGAGGTCAAGGGAGCGTCTGCCTGTGCTTTATTCTACTAGAGAAAGGTCTTTTTACAAACTGCGCAGGTGCGTGTGCACATAATTGCCTGTTTGTGTACATTGTCTCCTGCAAAGCTTCAACTAGCTGTCAACGTTGATTGTGATCCTTGCCTTTCTGGGGGTCGGCACTCTTGATCTTTGGATCCTGCGTCTTGTGCGCCTGTGTTTTTCGGTCGTTTTTTTTCCCTGCTGTGAGAGAAGCAGCAGTTTTCTCATCGCGTAATGAGCTGTGAGCTTCGGTCTGTGATCTGTAACAGAGCTGGGAATTCAGCGCTACAAGGAGTCTGAAAGAGGGCTGAAGTTAGCATAGCGCCTTTCCCAGGAGACCGCTACATTTGTACACATTCCACCGGAGATTAGAAGTCAGAAGAGAATTATATACATATATTATGATAATAACCAATTGTGTGACCACTGCGGGGGGAGAGGAGTGTGTTTTGAGTATTTCTAACATGGTTTATCAGATATTTCAGCCAGATTGTTACTGCGAAGCACAAATCTGAACCGTCACATAGAGCCGTCCTCCCCGATATCAGAGAGGGTTGAGCTCTGGAGGATGACTTTAAGAGGCAGAGGACCTGGACCGAAGAAGCAACATGAATGGACAGCACCTTACTGTCAGGTTCAGTGACGTCCAGGGCAGAGTAAACAAGCAGCTCGCTGCTATCATGCTCAGCAGCTTCGCCTCAGCGTGTAATGTACTGTGTAAATTTAGCAGCCGTGTAGGAAACGCAAACCGGTTGTTTCTCATATCACAAGTCAAAGAGACGTCCCGTGTTTGCCCACGCTCATATTTCACTCTCAGGGCTAAATTTAAATGACTGAGTTTAAAGGAGCCAACTTCTGTGGAATATTGTGTAGCCTGTGTGTTGTTTTTAAGTGTGTGTGTGCGTGCGTGGAGTGTTTTGGCAGTTGTGTTCGTTTGTATGGCCAGCTTGCTTTTGCCCTGTCCAGTCTACAGTGTGTGTCTACAGTCTGTACATAATGAACTCTGTGTTGTCTGTTACCAGGAGGGTATCCAGGAGCAGGGGGGGGGGGGGGGGAGTCATTAACACCCTCCTCCTGCCTTCCGCGAGCATGTTCTGTGGGAGCTGAGCTTGTTGTCGAGGTGTTCCTCCCAGCTGGAACTTGACCTTTTTCAGAGTAATGTACACTTGGCAGGACTTCCAGTCGAAGTGCTTTAGAATCTGCCGCGCCTGTAGCTACTGTATAGAGGAGAAGTCAAAGGGAGAAGGCGATGGAGTGAATTGGAGATTACATTTGTGGACCGTTGTTGTGTGGTTCATTTATGCCTCTCTTTGTCCTGCGCAGATGCTCTGGGTGCGCAGAATTTGTCCTTTGCTTCTTGTGATTTGCGATGCTTTACTTTATGCCCACACTGTAGCCAAATGAGGCCTGTGGGTAATTTTGCCACAGTGCCTGTGAAATGCTGGCACGGACCAGCACGGCGTGCGTCTGCCCTGCGGTATCCGCGTCGTTGCAGGGCTCCTCGGCTGAAATGTATTTTGCGCCGTGCGTCTCGGCCGCCGCAGTGGGGGAGAGCTGTAAATCTCGCGCTGCGGACATTTTATATTCTCGTTCGTGTGAGGCCAGTCATGAGGGAGGCGGGAGGGGGTGGCTGGGAAATGGGGTGTTTGTGACCTGCGTACGTCTGATTGGCTGCTGCTTTCACGTACGGCCAGCCCCTTTAATCATTTTTACTCCTTTTTACTCTTGAGAGGGAGAGAGGAGTGAAAGAGAGAGAAAGAGAGAGGAGAAAGAAAGAGAGAGAGAGAGATGGTGGGGTGGTAGGGAGCTGTACTGCTCCCATGCTCTGTATAGTGCCTCTCAGGTTCCCCTGAGTGGGAGCTGGTACAGTACTCTGCCACTCAGAGCAAGTCATTAGGTTTAGTAATTGTCAGTATAAAAAAGATCCCTTTTCTCTGCCCTGTGACGTTCCCTGTGCTCTGACCTCAGCACCGCCCCTTTCCCCTTTGACACCAATGCCGTTTTACCAGTTTCCTGGGAGGCAAGCTTCACCCTGCCCCCAGTGCATGAGGTGTGTTATTGGAGTCTAAACTAAGGCGCACAACCCTATCCGTAATACTCCACGGGACCTCAAGTAGTATGGTGATGGGGAGATCAGAGAGAGCAGAGAAATTTTATTATTTCAAAGCCTACACTGATTTTAATTGAGATTTTGACTATTAAAAGCTATTTTAGGTGAAAAGTAAACCAACGCTTTTTGAGAACATTAATAGAAAACCAAAATAAAACATTGTATTCTCAGCTTTATAGTGTCATCTCCAAAATCCCTCCCCCATTTACATCACAGAGGCCCCGCCTACTGCCCCCTTTCCCAAAGTTAGTAAAAGGTGGGAATGTGCAGCAGTGGGAATGTGCAGAATTGGGAATGTACAGCAGTGGGAATGTACAGTCATTTCTGTCTCTCTTTGGTTGTATATTTAGGTTCTATTTTAAAATTATTAGAATGTATTGGGTAACCTCTGACCTCTGCTGGAGCAGTTGTGTCACTCTGTAATTATGCACATGAATGTTTTTTTGATATATCTTCTTTTGTGTGTGTGTGTGCCACCAGGGGGCCTGATTAGTTTTGACGTGTTCCCAGAGGGGTGGGACAAGAGGCTGTGTCTGGACAATCTGGAGGGGGAAGGACTGGAGGCCATCTACTTTTTCGGCAATGAGACCACACCTGTAAGTGAGGAAGAGAGGGGTGCGGGAGGTGTAAATAAGGGAAAGAAATGAGGTGGCAGGTGAGGAGATAAGGGAAGGAGTGTGGAACTGGGATCAAAGGAGGAAAGCTGTAGTTCTAACACACCATCATAAAGTGTGGTTGGACGTGACCATATATGGCTTGTGTGTCACTCACAGCTCAGTTACTGTGGAGCTTAGGAGATGACCAATGAGAAAAATAGAGACAGAGAGAAAGGGAGAAAAAAATAAAAAATGACTTTCTGAAGTTTAGTGATGAGGGGAAATGGAGAATTTGAACTGCATACACCCTCAAAGATTCCGCAACTCTGGAAAATGTATTAACTCTCTTTTTTTAACACCTTTAGGGAGGTAATGACTATGAAATATTCAATGACCCACGGACCACTGGCTTCACAGTGTACTCCCCTGAAGACACAGCCAGACTCTGCAGGGAACTGTTCTTCAGTGGTCCCCACAATGATCCTTGACCACGATGGCGAGGGTTTTCTGGGCAACAGCTCCCCCTGCTGTTTAACACTGGTGCTACACAAAAAGCATAGAGGCTGTTTGTGATTCCTCTTGACAGAGGTAGTGACTTTCTCCTATTTCTCTTAACTGTTGTGGTTTTAATATGTACTGTAGCTACTAGTGGCTGATTTCACATCATCCATATGTGAAAAATTTGCATTTGTGAAGAATAATGTACAAAAAAACCAAGAAGGAACCATTCAGTATGTATGTATTAACAGATCCATAAACATCAAACTGACAGATGTAAAGGGAACATGAATCAATGTTTCTGTGTGTTTACCTTATTTCAGTATTTTAACTAAGAGTTTTAATACTATATTCCTTTTATACGTGGAGAGAAGTGACATTCTGCTTTAAAAATATCCCTCATCTGTACTTGGACAAAGCAGCCAAAAGATCTTGTGACTCAACAATTATTTGAAAAGAAAGTAGAGTACTGTATTTTTTTTCCCAATCAGTTGTCATAATGAGACATTTGTTTTTATATACAGCTTTACATTGTCACTGTAAGTGAGCATGTGATGTGCCGTACTGTAACACAGCAGAGTCCATGTGGTATTTAAAGAAGGGAAAAGCAGTCTTAGCAGGCTGGCTCGCAGTGCTTGTTTACCAAGGAGCCCTGGCTTTACAGCGTTACTCCCCCTCCACTTGCTGCTGAAAATGTTGAGTTGTTTTTCTGATTGTTTGAATGTGTTGGACCCCCCCCAGGAGCCCCCCCTGGACATAGAGAAAGGATTTTCTGAGGATGGAAGGAACACAGAAGCTAAATATCATAATATTGTAAATATCTCTAGCAATCTTAACTTTTGGCTAACTATCTTAACAGTCTTAATTTTGGCTCACACTTGTTTCCTACCCTGCTGGATATAGAGGGGTGTGTTTGAAAAGTCACATGGGGGAAATTTATGAATAAGGTCATTGTGAGCTGCCGTCAACCTTACCATCACCCTGAAGCCTATTCATGATTGGCAGGTACTGTACAGTTTGTCAAAATCCATATCTGGGGTTTTATTGATTATGAAGTATGGAAGCAGTGTAGGAAAATTATGTATTTTTAATAAAACATGATGTGAAGGACTATGTATTCTCTGGTTATTTCTTTGCTACATAACATGTAATTGTTCTGATCCGGTGGCATATACTGTAGTCTTGCCAGTCATTTACATAGTCCAGTTATTGTATTTTCTTGACTGAAGAGATAGCAGCACTCATGTCACTGAAGCAGTTTGAATATGTTAATTAGCTCATTATATAATTATAAGTTAATTATTTCACTCGATACTTAACTCTTTATTTCAGTACTCTTTCCAACCAACAGAAGGCTTTTTTTTGGACCTGGAGTTGTTGGAAGAAATGTGTTGGTTGTACACTTGTACTGAAAGACTGAAGAGTTGTTTTGACATATAAAATAAATAAATTATAAAAGACGCAGCCAACCATAAGGAGTCTGTGAATCGTAAAAGTTTTTATTTAAATTGGTTTATCATGATGCCCTAAAGCCAGTCACAGTGGTTTGACAAAAAAAGAAAGTGCTCTGAATTACGGTCAGTTGAAAAAAACAAAACTTTCTTGAACATTTAGTATCAGAAATGAGTTTAATACTGCCAAAAGAAATGGATAGATATAAAAGATACATAACATGATAATGGTGTATGTGATAAAAACTGATATATTATCACATTTCAAGCACATAAATGATTATGGTTTTATACAGTGCAATTAATGACTATTATTAAATATGAGATTAAATTCGATATATCTATCATAATAGAAAAAAGGGGTTTATACCCTGTTAATTAGATAAAGTAATGGCCCACATTGGCAAACTGGACTACAACGCTATATTAACTACCCTGAATAGCCTGGACATTAACCATGGGAACTGTAGTCAGTTTGGCAGTACTTATTGTAGTAGTCTATGGTTATGTGCATTTTTTTTTTACTACAATGCCCAGAGGCATAAAATCTGAAGGGTCTGTAGAGAGCACAAACTCAGATATTAATCCCAGTAATCCCAAAATATAAAACCCAACTCAAACACAAAATCTGTACTGGTGACTGAAAATAAATAAATAAATAAACAAACATAGATAAATAACGATAAAAAATACAAATACAGCCAAGGAGCGATAAAATAATGGAATTCCGGAAGAATTGTTGCTTTTCATTTCACAGTAAAATATGCGTTTACCTAATACCAAAATGCTATCCTCTTTGATAACCCTTTTCTATGCCCATTCTGTCTAAATGAACCCCCCACCCTCCTTATTCTCCTCTAATTTTAAACCTTCTATCCCAAAAACACATTCCAATACCCCTTTAGTATTCCCAAAAACAAAGACACGTGTAACCCTGTTACCTTTGTCACTCGTCCACGTATTCCCCCTTTAAGTGTACACAGCTGAAAAGAAAACCTCAACCATCATCAAACTCATGACTCCATGTCAACAGTTTGTACTTTCACTTCCTTAGATAACCCCTCCTTCACTTCCCACTTCCTCTTTCTCCTCTTTCTGTCATCACCCTTTACCATTCACATCCTCATTCTGTCCATCCCCCCTCCATGTCAGCACTAGGCCGGAGCTGAAGCCTAAGAGCTGATTATCTGACCAGACCAGGTTTCATGCTTTGTACCGGGGTTGAGGTGAGTTATGACCACGTCCACAGCCTGGATCTTCAGGTTTTTAGGTGGAATGGGACACACCTTGTATGTCATCTCGTCTCCCTCCATTGGCACATATTCTCCCTCGATGCTGGTACAGAGAGAGAGAGAGAAAGAAAGACGGGATGACAGGAAAAGGGAGAGAGAGAGAACAAACAGTATAAGTCTCCACCCCTAAAAAAAGGGTTATCTATACATTTCCATATTTTTAAACATCAAACATAAACATTCAGAAATTGCTTAAGAACATTTATCAAACAAATCTAGTAAAGTACATGTAACTGCCTCCAATATTTGAACTTTGCAGGTTGCCACTGGCAACAGATGTGTTCTGTTACACATCTAAATTATTTACACTCCAAGTTTCCCACAAAGGAGACCACGATGCACAGGCAGACTGGAGTGTGAAACTGATGATTCTGCCTTGTTCACGGCTGTCACTGCGGGTCCGCATTCGGGCCACTCACTCTGAGATGTGGACAAAGATGTCTTCTCCCCCGTGAGAAGGACGGATGAAGCCGTGACCCTGCGACCTTGAGAAGGCCTTGCAGACGCCCTTGAAGACCGGCCCAGATGTGGCCCGCACCGTGCTGCAGAGACAGATGGACATTCCCACGTCATGGATTATGAAGATTCACAAAGTCCATAAATACAGTGTTGCAAACAAGAAGAGACTTAGGCCTGGATTCAGCCGCCATTTTTTCCATCGACTTAAATAAATGCAACACAGTTTGGAGAGTTAATTTAGGTTGTTCATGAACTTTCATGAAATGTTGGTGAAGACAAATATGAAAACTTGGATTTAACTGTGAACCAAAATTAAGGACAAATGTTGATTGAATACAGGCCGGTATAAATGGGTTGATGCAGTATTGCATATACAACATGAATTCACAACTCACTCACTCACTCACTCACTCACTCACTCACTCACTCACTCACTCACTCACTCACTCACTCACTCACTCACTCACTCACTCACTCACTCACTCACTCACTCACTCACTCACTCACTCACTCACTCACTCACTCACTCACTCACTCACTCACTCACTCACTCACTCACTCACTCACTCACTCACTCACTCACTCACTCACTCACTCACTCACTCACTCACTCACTCACTCACTCACTCACACACTCACTCACTCACACACTCACACACTCACTCACTCACTCACTCACTCACTCACTCACTCACTCACTCACTCACTCACTCACTCACTCACTCACTCACTCACTCACTCTCACTCACTCACTCACTCACTCACTCACTCACTCACTCACTCACTCACTCACTCACACTCACTCACTCACTCACTCACTCACTCTCACTCACTCACTCTCACTCACTCACTCACTCACTCACTCACTCACTCACTCACACACTCACACACTCACACACTCACACACTCACACACACAATTCTACCAGTGGTCCTACACAGATACAGTGTGTCTACAGCTAATCTCATAATGTGCCCCTGCTGGGTCTTTACAGTGACTGAAAGCTGCTAATTCCTATTCTAATGTACCGAGAGGCATCACTGATTTCATCTGTCACAGCCAATCCCTCAAAGTCCAGTTTATGACAATATCTGTGGACAAATACAAATAACTGATTAAAATAAGGAGATATTTATTCATCTCATACAATGAAGCCTCTTGGTTTATTGAGATTACATAAATTTTCCCATTAGCCCATTAGCATAAACTTCGCTAAATCATATTGCAGAGTCCCGTCTTTTCTGTGGACGACCTTGTGCACTGTAAGACTCGCTGCAGACTACCTGTATCCACTCCCAAGATCATGGAAACAAAAAGGGTTCTGCAACAAATCTAATTCCACTTCAGAGCTTGGCCTATAAAACCTATTGCTATTGTATACCTGTATTTGTGACACAGAACTCTCACATCACCTTCAATTGCATAGTAGAGCTCTCTACAATACTTACTCTGGGTAATGCTTCCACTCTTCCTCTCTCTCTCTCCCCCTTCTACCTCTCTCTCTCCCTCTTCTACCTCTCCCTCTCCCTCTTTCTGTGATTTTAATACACTTGACATGTCCTGATTTGCTTCCGTTGCTCAGAGCTGTCTGATCTCACCTCTCTGTCCCTGGCGTGGTTGCGTGTGACAGACAGACAGACTCAATCAGAGAGCACGGACGCCACCTGGGAGGCCACGGCAGACAGACAGGCTACTCACGCTGAGTATGTCCGTGTGCGTTTGGTGGGCAGGGGGCTGGGCAGCTCCCCGGGCTGCGGGGGTTTCCTCTCCCAAACGCGGCTGCCCTCCCTCAGGAAGGGGAAGGAGAGGGAGAGAGGGGCGCGGGGGGAGCGCAGCGGGGGGCTCAGAGGGGGCCGACGGGTCCGGGTCGGCCATCGGCGCGGGGCGTCTTTTCCTTAATGAAAAACTCCTTGTTTCCCTGAGGCTCTATTAGGCAATCAGATGGATGACTGTTAGCATCGACCTGTCAATCAGCATGCATGTCTGATTGGCCGCGAGCAGGTGTCGGTGAGCGCCCTGCTGGTGTAGGCTGTGTGCGTGTGTGTGCGTGTGTGTGTCTGTGTGTGAATATGTGTGTGTCTGACCGGCCGCTTCACAAAAAGGCAAATCGTCTGGCTCTCCCCTCCTGCAACACAAAAACAAAAAAAGTGCAAGTGTGAGTGCTGCTGTCACTGCACACACAATATAACAGTTGGGTCTACTGGAGGGGTAGGCATTTGTGGTTTTTGTTCCATCTGAGCTTGATCATAAGAGCTTGATTGATGATTGAAAGTCTGAGCCTGAATATTCCGAATGGTGAAACGCTGAGTGCCTCGGGCACATGGTCACCTGCATTCATTATTATAATGAATTACCTGATGAATTAAAATAGATCCAGTTATGTAGTTATAGCAGGTTTGGATGAAGCTAAACCCAGGACCATCTTTGGCACTCCAGGTCCGCGGTTGCCTGCCCCTGGTCTAATGCATAAGGCTTATTCATTGATGGGAAAAGTAATTCTCTCCATAAAGCACTGGCCCTTGGTGCACAACCACCGTTCAGAATTGCATCTTTTCTAACCCAGCGCCAACAGCAACTAGTCCAACAAGTCCTTCCTGGGCAATGCAGGCTCATCTGGGGGAGGTGAAGCCTGGTTTAAA
>CM056379.1:17539165-17579376 GCA_029718625.1 Synaphobranchus kaupii
GCTTGTAATTTAAGTCCCGTGTTCACACTTTTTCTCACGGTGAACTGTAACTATAGCCACAGGATTTCAGAAGAACATGGCAGGGATCCCAGCCTATTACTCAGAGGGAAGTTAGTCTGAATGCATTGGCACTCTATGGGCACTGTGCCTGATGGAGGCGCTCCATGGAGCTGGAGTGGGAGCATAGAGGGGACTGTGAGGTTGCTGAACCTTTGAGATTCCCAGTGGTGTTATGACTGGTCTACATGAACCTCTCCTCTCCCCTCTAGCCATGAAAGACTGAAAGAGCCTGTGGCTTGTTGTGACAGTGACACGCAGTTACTGGAAGGAAAGATCAGCCGAAGAGATAAATAAAGATTGCTTCCCTCTGATTGTCTGTGCGGCAGGACAGGCTGCTGAGTCCCTACCTGACTGGCACAGTCTAGATTCTTGAGATCTGGAGTCACCTTTCATTGTGAAAGTCATTTATTCTTGGCCAAGTCTGGACTCACCCAGGGGGTATCAAAGAGAGATTATATATTAAGAGTATGATAGGAGTGGCCTATTGTTGGGCCCTGACACTGAAAAGGCTCTAGAACAGGCCCTGGCAAAACTAATCCTCATAGTAATGGCAGGGATTAATACGTCTAACCATGTCCATTGTATCAGGGCACTTACATCCACGATTCCCTCATGAAAACCCACCCGGCACTCTTAAAGAGAGGGTTCCCTGTACATTCCTCTCAGTTATGTTGAGATTCAATGAACCATCACAGTGAATGAAGAGTTCCGCACGGTCCATTATGGAGGTCAGGGCCAGCACAAGTCCACGAGACAGTTGTGACAGCCAACAACTTCATTTCATAGGCGGATAGATAATTAGGCTACATAATGCCTCTTTAAATGATGGGAATTCACTTGTTCCATCTTTCCAGGAAAATAACTATCAATTTAAAAGGCAAATTATACAACTGAAAAACACAAGGCTTTTTATTTAGCTACATAGTATGCCTTTTGATATAGTATATATCATCATGTTGAAATGATATGCATTCATTATATTACAAATTGAACTTACTTCTGCATACATGATTATACAATGTGTACAGAGCACATATACCATGTGTATTTTACTGCTCATACTATTGTAAGAAATGTGATCTCTTTTGCGACAGTTGTGCAGGGCGAGCTTCTTCTGTACATCGGGGGGGGGGGGGGGGGGGGGGGGGGCACAGAGCCGTAAAAGCTGTTTTTCCCAGAGTGTTAGGTCACAACCTTGGAGGAGTGCTGTTTGAGAGAGGTCAACCCGCACATTAAGCCTACTTCTTGCGTCTTAAACCTCACCCCCTGTTACCCCGGCAGCTGGCTGACCCACTCGGCTATGATTGTAGCACATTCGCCAGGGTGATAACGAGTGGCCACGTGCCGTGCACCCAAAGGTTCTCACTGACAAGTACTCCAGAGAGGGGCATTCCCTCCCACTTGTGTCCGGAGGAGCCTGTACTAAGCATCATTCCTGCCCAGTAATTCCTGCCCCACATGCGACTTACTCAGGCCAGGACAGTAATCGCTCCAGCTGCTCAGGTACTGTTATAAAAAGGATCTAGGTTCTGTCAGCTACTATGTTATGACAAACTGATCAAAATTGGACAGCACATGAAAGTAATGGCCAGTATCTATATCATTACTTAATGTGTTTGTTGTCACGCACCCCTTATCTAGGGTAATTTACACATAATTTAATCTCATATGTGTAAATTTAAATATGCAATTTATATATAAATAATCATTTATATATTAGATATTTAATTAAGTTATTTAAACGAAGGTCGGTTTGATAGTAAAATGAGTAATATTACCACATCACCACTTTCTATCCACCTAATCATACTAAACATGGGCAAATATGTCAGTGAAAAAATGTACAAGGAGTGTATACTGATGATTAAATTGCTGTTGAATTCATTTTAATGAATTAACCAGTGCTGGTGGCAAAGCACATATGAGAACCAAGTAACTACAATGTTAACAGTAGTGGTGCCTTGAGGTGTTAGATTTACTTTTAAAAAAACCTACAGGTAAATAACTTGAAATTGATTCACATGTTTACATGAAATAATAAAATAAATGGACACAATCTAATTTACTTATTAAACTGTGCTAGCCTGACGTTTAGGTGGAGGTCGGGGTAAATTGCACTTAGATGATAGCAAGTTTTAACTGAAGTTAAAAAAACTTAAAAAACTGGTGGAAATAACTGAATTTGTGGAACTAAATCTAGGTCATGTAACTTTTTTAGACAATTTTATTAAGAATTCCATAGAACCCTATGCCAAATGAAGAAACTGTAAGGCTCCAAGTACTATCTGACAGCTTTTTATTGTTAGAGAGACTTGTAAAGACATATTCTACAACCAAGGATTTGGGGGAATTTAAATAGTCAGGTAAATAAAAAAAAGATAATTGGCTGATTATTACGTCAGACTGTGGACTGAAAGTCTTGAACAGAGCACTACTTTGGGGGATTAGAACTGACAGATCACTGATATGTACACAAATTACTCCACCATCTACTAGGATGCAAAACATTACAGCAACTGCCACTCCTGCAGTCTACCACTGTGACTGCTGAACTAGATCCATCCAATACTGCAGTCATTACCACTGTGACTGCTCAACTAGATCCCTCCAAAACTGCAGTCATTACCACTGTGACTGCCCAACTAGATCCCCCCCAAAACTGCAGTCATTACCACTGTGACTGCCCAACTAGATCCTCCAAAACTGCAGTCATTACCACTGTGACTGCCCAACTAGAACCCTCCAAAAACTGCAGCCATTACCACTGTGACTGCTCAACTAGATCCCCCAAAACTGCAGTCATTACCACTGTGACTGCCCAACTAGGCCCCCTCCAATACTGCAGTCATTACCCACTGTGACTGCCCGACTAGATCCCCCAAAACTGCAGTCATTACCACTGTGACTGCCCCTCCAAAACGACAGTCACTGCCACTGTGACTGCTCAACTAGATCCCTCCAAAACTGCAGTCACTACCACTGTGACTACTCAACTAGATATCTCCAAAACTGCAGTGTACCACTGTGACTACTCAACTAGATATCTCCAAAACTGCAGTCTACCACTTTGACTACTCAACTAGATCTCCCCAAAAACTCCGAAAATGTACAAGGAGTGTAGTTATGTACCACTTGGAAACATCATAACTTTGAAAAATCCGAAAATGCCGTGCCTTGAAATGGTTTTAAAGTTTTGAGCAATCATAGAACCACTGCCTGAACCAAGGTGATGGGTAATTTCCCCAATTCTTACTTGCACAATAATGCTGCTGACCTCTGCTCTTGACACGAGTCACTAGAAAATAAAAGTTTTGTTTTATTGCTGTTTCCTGTGTAACTCTAGGGGGAGCCTTTGAGAGATGGGGTCCCCGTCCCTATCAAATTACAGGTCACATAAAGCACCTTCGTAGTGTCAATGTTATTGCCCCAGGAGCCTCAATCTGCCTGTTAAAAACATTAGCGTTGTAGGCCCAGACCAGGCCCCGCGCACTCCACACTCTGCAGGGGATCTACAGTAGGAAGGAAAATGGCTGTGGGCAATTTCATCTGGTATTTATGCTCTCACCTCCCTGCCCTCTGAAACCACATGTCTGAGGATTGAGAGCCCTTGTAGGCCTAAGTTAATCTCTGTAGGGGACTCGCCGTGTTTATCGAGATTTGCGAAAACTTCCTATGTCGCTGAGCTCGTGGGTACACTGTCAGTCAGGTCACTTTATTGCGTTAAATGCTCAGGAGGTTTTCCGGGTGTGCGGTTTTATGAAATGTCTTTTGTTTTCTTTTTAAAAGTTTAGCACTTTATCCAGATTAGGGTGTGTCCGACCCTGGTCACGGAAAGCCGCAGAATGTGCTGGCTTCTGCTGATACTCACCACTCAGTTGATCAAATGAAGAAGTCAATTATACAGTTATCTGACTTTCACCATGTTTCTTGGGACTGAACTGGTTGCTGATGCTAAGGTAAAAAATAAAGACCAGTTAGACCTGGCAGCTCTCCAGAGCCAGAGCTGCAGACCACTGATCGAGGCTGTTATTTTCATAGGGAAGAAAAAAAGTACCAATATATGTAGTTATGGTAATGCTTGTGTGTGTGTGTGTGTGTACGTACGTACAGTAATTTCATGTGTGTGCATTTATTGTATGTGTCATGTATGTGGAACTGTTTGTGCACAAATGTATGCGTGTATCATGTGTGGGCACGAGTGCCCATCTGTGTGTATGTGTGCGTGCGTGCCTGCGTGCGTGCGTGTGTATGTGTGCGTGCATGTTTGTGAGTGTGCGCGCATGCGTGTTTGTGTTTTCTGTGTGTATGTGGTTGTATGCACCTTTGTGTTTGTATTTGCCATTTAACTGAGTTTTCCTTCTCTCTCCTTTGCGTGTCCCTCAAATGGGAAAGCCAGGCCTGCAACCCCCCCCCCCCATTTCCAAACCCCCTATAACAACAGCACACTTGTGGGACAGATTCTTCCCTCTCCTGCTGCCTCTATGTTTCCCCTCACTGCACAGCATAGACACAAAGCTGTTAAGAAAACAGCCATGCTCCATTTCGTAACCCTCAAGTTCATCCCATCAACATGAGCTGTCTTTTCCCCCAACTTCAATCAGGAACGGCATCTGGGAGAAACATGTAAGATTGCACCATCCTATATGGGGGGGGGGGGGGGGGGGCGGTTCTTGAAATGAAAATTATAGAATTATGATAATATTAAATTATTAATATCATTCTTAGTGGTAAAAATGAAAGTAATTACATAAAAACCTTATGTCATTCCCACCTAACTCACTGTGGAGTAGCTGGGAATGGCATCCTCTTCTCGTTGATTATGCAATTTACAAATCCTCTGAAGGAGTTTTTATTATGCGTTTTCCATATGGCTAAATAGCTGTTTTCACGTTGGATTACTCCTGTAGCTATAATGCTTGCTATAGGTGCTTAGAATATAATACCATGACCTATAGCAGCAATGTAAAAAAAATGTGCTGGATAATTTGCGAGTATCTACCAGTCGCAGGCCCACCCTGATGTAATTAATGCCAACAAAACTGATATTCCATTGGCTGTATATTTTTTTTATGACAGTATATTTCTAAAGTTGCCTGGTCCAGTTAGTTGACATGGCATACATTTTTCTACATTGTCCTTTCTCTACCCGATAGACTTGGATATTTCTCCCATTGGGATTGCAGGCAGTATTAGTTAGCTAATACTGTATACACTCATGCAACGTCCAGAAGTCAATTGATTAGCTCGTCTTATAAACTAATTGGCTAGCAGCTTGTTTTTATCTAGTGCAGGCTTGTTTTTATCAGTGGCCAACTGACTTGGTTAAACTTAATAATGTATTGCCTTATTGTTTGTATCTCAAGGGGATTCATATTATCTCTCAAAGACAAATTCTGTGTCCAATAGCACTACCATGAATTTATCAAACTGTGTTATGTGAGGCGTTATAAATACCATTAGTCGGCAATACTTTAAATCTCAATTACACACCATCCTTGTGAGGATATAAACCTCTTCGGACAACTCCCCTCTGCATGGGCGCATGTACCACAGGCACCACTTTATTACACACATTTTCACGTCTACAGTCAAACAAAAATGAAAACCTCACTCCAGCCCTCTTAAATGGATCCTTCACATTTATTGGAGAGAAAATTAAGAAAATTAGCAGGATATACACACTCACGTGCATAAAGCTATTCTAAGCAATGTATTCTAAGCTATTCTACGTCTGTTTTTGTTTCTGTCTTTATAATACATGGTTTACATTTACATTGATGTCACTCGGAAAATAATTGACTTTGCATGCTTGCATCACTCCTTCTTTTGAAGATTTTAGGTTGAGTCTTCAAAAGAAAGTATAAACAAGCTGAAACAGGTCAGGTCAGGGCTTTTTTTAGACACTTTTGTCTTTGTCTGTGCAGTTGTGCAAGAGTGCTATGCAACATGGCACGTGGCCCCCATTTCAAGTGGAGATCCGCCTTCTTGCCACTCTCTAAACAGCATGGTTAAAAACAGGTTTCAATGTGCCCTTATCTCTCCCTGTTTGGTGTTTAATGTGTGGGAAAATCTCGCTGATGCAAATGAGCAGAGGCTTGTCCATTCAACTAAGTGACTTTTTTTTTTTTTTTTTGCCCGAGGCTCAAATTGTGACTCAGCTCTGTGTGCCTGGTTGTTTCTGCCAATTTATGAAATGAGAAGTGAACTGAAAGGCAGGTATTTCTTACTGAAACCTGACCAGTCTGCAACATTCTTAAAAGTTTTTAAAATTATTGTATGTAATGACATATGGACAGTGACCTCCTGTATAACCTAGACAGAGAATTGATCCGCCTTCAATTATTCAATATATTTACTTTACTTTATTAATTTGCTTCACATGGACCTTTTTTAAAGCAAGTTAAATTTGCATTGTTTTGTGCTCTGGAAAAATGATTTGCATATATTGACACCGAGCGTTTAAAATGGGTACTGCAATCCCAAATTCACAATATTGGAGAGAGTCGAGACACTGAACGAACACGGAGCGCAAGACGAGCCGAGCGCAACATTATATTTTGAGACGAGCTTATTCTATTTTGACAATGACAAGCGGACGACGAATCCTACACTGTAAGTTGATCAGCTAATGTATACGTTTGCAATTTGTTTATATTTATTGTTTGCAAATTATAACCCAGCTCATGTGGATTTTTTATAACTCTGTGAATGTTAGCTAGATGCATGGCTGGCTATGTTTACGGTCACACAGATATAAGCTAACGTTAGTGGTATGTTTAGCGAGTAACTATATACATATATATATTTAATCTTTAGCTAGCTAGCTAAATGGAAACGATGTTGAACTTAGCTTAGGCATTCGTAAATCGGCTGTCGGAGTGCCGGGAGTACATCTTGGTTGTTCATAATGGGCAGTGGACTCGGAGGTCAACTCGGAGAATAGTGAATCACACAGGCCAAAACAAATACAGACGTTCCGACCCAGAATGGAAATTTCAAAGGAGAACATACTGGCTGTAGCATTGTTTGTCGGAGAAGCCAGTATTTCGACTTAGCATGTTTCCTTAATCTCTGATGACATACCATGGTCATTTTATGATTTAGTCCAGTAAATGTGTTACATATAGCTCCTTTAAATAGTAAACCATGCAATAAACATAATGCTGTTTTCAAAAGTCCTGTACCAACTTTGTATACAGAGGTGCTGTGTGGGGTCATTTTCACCCCAGGGCCTCTGTAGCTGTATAAAACATAAGAAACATATGCAACTTTCTATTTTTATCTCAGATTTGTTTTGTGGGTGATTCTGAGTAATGTCCCATACAGGTTTTAAACATCACAAGCGTTCACTTACTCCGGCTCTTAAATGAGAAGTTTATCAAAAGATTTTTACGGATAAAAGGCTAGTCAATTGGGAGACATTAAGAAGGCGACACACACAAAGTGTCGAAATTTTTTCTATTACAATAATTCTGTGTCGGTTGAAACTGATTGGGTCAATTTGACCCCAAACATAAACACTGTCATAAAATATGAACATACTAGCAGGGTTAAACTGAACTGAACTGTAAGAATAAGCACTGCTGTGTATATAATCGCTGTAATCGCTTTGATCAGGGCACCAGAGTGCATCCTCTTAGACGGCTCATTATGTTTTCAGAATGAAACACTGTTGTTTAGCACTTATGGTGATGCCATTCTGAACGTTGGTCGTATGGGTCTTCTGGTGCGCAGCAGTAGGAGCCGTTACAGTCCATGGCCGTTTGAGTCTCTGGCGATGGCTCATAGGGAAGGATCAGAGAGGACTAGCTTCCGTCTGCAGGAACCCTTACACAGCCAGCCGTAAGATTTATGGGCGCTGGGGGTGTTCGCCACTCTGAACGTCTTCATTGTGCTGAAAGCCTGTGTTGACTGAAGCCGGTGCGCCATGGGGATATCATCTGTGCACATCTGGGACTGAATGACTGAGCCAGACTTATCTACAAACAGCCAAGACTTGGGGGGTGAAAACCCCAGAGACCTTCGGAAACACGAAATTCCTCCAGGAGAGTCATCTAATGCGTCATCTAAGAAAGGCCCCGTTTAGAGCCAAAAGGGGGACATCACACGTCATGTTCTTTTAATATATAAGATTGTTTCGAGTTAATTTAACAGGAACAAAGAAAGCTTGCTCTGAACATTCTTGACAGATCCAGCAGTGGATTAGATTCCATTTCATATTTCTGTGAAACCTGCAGCAACTTGTGCTTGTTTTCATTTCAAATCCATATTCTGTGGTATGATTGTTGTAATAGAAATTCAGTAGCCATACATTTGTAGAATGTTTAAAATATTTAGATTTGACTGTTGTTCATCAGATTGCAGTGTCAGCAATAGCATGTACTCTGCAGGCTGTAGATCTTATCCAAAATTATGCTTATTTTACTGTCTAACAGCATCATATAGAACAACTCTTACATTACTTATGAAAGTGGCTGTTCATATTTGTTTCATTATCTCAATTATTCTGGTGTAAGTGTGGCTTCTTAATTGTCCAGGAGCCATTTGAATCAAATATTTATAGATGGTCCACATATTGTTAAAAACAAATTATGTCTAGTTGCGATGTCATTTTACCATATATTTGTCTTTGTCATATCTTACAGTTGTCTTTCATAGCTGTGGAATCAACTGAATGTCAGGTTTCTGCATTATGTCTGTTTGTACCATTTATGTTTCTTATTGTGAGCTTGTTTGTTTATTCTTATTAGGTTCTTATCATTTCTTATCTTGCATTTATTTTCATTTATGGTTTCACTGTTCCGTGTTTGTATTACCGTCACTCCCCTGTCTTCGTTACACTATTCGGGAGCCTTTGGTGATTTCGGGTTTCGCTGTATTTCCACTCTCGTTTACCCTCCTTCTTTACTAATTACCTTGTTAATACTACTAATCTACTAATTACTACTAACTGCTTAGAATTAGGTTTCTTACTAATATACTAACGACTAACTTGTAAATAATACTAATCAACTAATTTACTAACGTCAGGGAATTAGAGTTTTCTACTAACCTATTAATTCAGGGGGTTCCCAAACCGGTCCCTGGGGGACCCCTGTATAGCTGGTTTTCGTTGCAACCACAGTTGCAATTCCAGAATTTTAAAAAGCTGTTAATTTTTCTTAATTAGGTGCTTGTCATGTTTGGGAGGAATTATTCACCCTCTTAAGCCACATTATATCAGAAATAGCTATGGATGCCATGTAGAATAAACACCCCATGTTCACATTGTGCTATATTATTTAAAAAAGATAAGAAAATTATTTTAACAGATCCATTTAAAAACTGAATTGAATCAATAGGCTCCTAATTGGTGAAAGTGTGGACACATGGCCACTAAAACTAACCATTTGGTAGATAATGAAGAATTCAAACACAAAGCAAATGATAACGAGCCAAACCTGCATTGTGTTAATAAGCTTAAAGAAAAAACTGAGTTAAACACATGTGTTCAACAACCTAATTAGGAGCCTATTGATTCACTTCACTCTTTAATTTGAGTGAAAAAAAATATTTGTAACCTCTTTTTATGTAATTGTTGCAATATAGCACAATAAGCACAATGTGAAACATGGGGAGTTTGTTCTACATGGCATGCATAGCTATTTCTGACATAATGAGTCTTAAGAGGGCGAATAATTCCTCCAAACATGAAAAGCACCTAATTAAGAAAAATTAACAGCTTGTTAAAATTCTGGGATTGCAACTGTGGTTGCAACAAAAAACAGCATACACAGGAGTCCCCCAGGACCGGTTGGGAACCTCTGTACTAATTTACTGATGCAATCTTAGTTTCCATCTGCAGCTGTTTTTCGTTTCTTCTGTTCTATCTCTGAATATCTTTCTGTGATTCTCTACTCGCTACAGCTGTACCTCATTTCCGCATTCCTCTGTCTCATTGTGTGCACGGGTTTCTCTCAATCCAGGTCATGTCTTTTCTGTATGTTAACAGTGCAGTCCAGTCCGTGTTTTTCGTCTTCCCTCGTTATTGTATTATCAGCTTCCCTCATCATTTCATTGTGTTCACCTGGTGAGCAATTTCCGCTTCCCCGCCTTTGCACACCTGATTCCCATTTTGTCTGTCTCCCTCAGTGGTATATAACCCTGTGATTTCAGTCTTTCATCATGAGTTTATCTCTGTTGGTTATGTTTTCTTTCTTTTTTTCCGCCTCTTCAGTGTTCTTACTATTTTTGTTTGTTTTTCCTGAGTAATCTGTTTGTTTTCTGAGTATCTGTTTGTTTTTCTGAGTATCTGTTTGTTTTCTGAGTATCTGTTTGTTTTCTGGAGTATCTGTTTGTTTTCTGAGTATCTGTTTGTTTTCTGAGTATCGTTATCCCAAGTCCGTCTCCTGTCTATTTCATTTTTGTATTTTTTCTTCGTTTTGTTTTCTTGTTTCCTTTTACACCTATCTGGTTTTGGACTTCTGCCTGTGTTCTCGCGATCCTGATTTTGGACTCTGATTTTGTATTTCTGCTGTGCCTTCACGTTCTGACCTCAGCCTGTTCTGTGACTACTCTTTGGACTCTGTTTTTGTACTGTTGCCCTGTCTTCCCAGTTTATGACCCTGCCTGTTTTTGTACCACAGATTGCTGCTGCCCAATATTAAACTTGGTTTTCCTACTTCCCGCCCTGCTATTGGGTCCTGTTTCCTACCTACTCTAACACTGAAGTTGTAGCTGTATGTAACTGTATGGCAGCTTTTTGAAAGGCCCATTACTATGAAACCATGGCCCAAAAGAGTCCATCTTTTGTTTCTGGAACTCGTACATCACAGGGTTGAAATAATAATGCCCTAAGTTTGTGTCTAAGTTTCTGAAGCTGTACACACACAGCTTACCAGGTTAAATCAATCCTTTTAATTGTCCTTTCTCATCAGTTTCAGCACTTTTTAGTCTAGTCAGATCTAACCGTGCCTTTGAATATGCGTGCTGAATTTGTTGTCTACTGTGTAAGGAATGCAAAAATAGTCTTTTCTCATTCTTGTGATGAATTCTTGAAGGCTCCTTGTCTTCGGAAAATGCTTTGGAGTACTTACCTCAGACAGCTGCTGATAGGCAAATGAGTTCTTCTGACAAAGTTTTATGGTTTAAATGGTATGGAATAATGTATCAAAATGTAATTTTGGAGGAGTTTCCCATCAGGAAATGCAGAAGTAATGTTTGGAATTTTTACATTAGTTTAAGTTTCAATGTTTCCAAAAAAAATAGGGTGAAGTAATGGTTTAGGATAGAACTGAATGCATAACTCTGGATGTGTCTGTTTTACTATAGAGCAGAGCCTTTTTGTTCTCCGAACCACAAATCCACTCATAACATGAAAGGGCACCGCTACAAAATAATAATAATACACGTGGATTAAACACTGCAGTCAAACTGATATTAGGAGCATTTTCCCTCATCTCGATTTATGCCATATATTAGTTCTGTTATACTGTATATATCACTTATACTAAGGTGTGTTGGGAGATGAAAAGTCAACAGGTTTACACCCCTGGCTCAAATATCTTATCGCTCTGGTCTCAGGTCTGTTGTTTTAGAGGGAACTCCATCTGCCATTCTCAATGACTGTGTGTGGCGCGTCTGCTGTCTGGCTCAGTGTAGATGTGAATGAGGGTGGAAACCACTTTTTTCCCCTTGGAAGTGTAGAGCGGTGTTACACTTGGACTGACCCGGAGCGCAGCTGTGGGCCTGCAGAGAGGCACGGTGATTAATCTCCTCCTGCGCTGCGAGCCGCTGGCAGCTGACCCCTCCTCCGCCGCCCCGCTGGTGTCCCGCCAGGGCACGACTCTCCGGAGGGGGTCCGGCGAACGTCCAAACATGCTATTTTCCAACTCTCCTGCAGTCTCAGGATGGGAGCGCCTGGGGATCCAGAAAAATTAACATAGGTGGTTTAACTCATTTCTTTTTACTGAAGTCGGTTGGCTTCACTTGGTCATTAGACTTTTGTTCCAAGCTCTCCAAGCAGGATACATAAAAAAGATGTACGGAAGCCCTGAAACCGAACACACTGTCGACCATTCAAGGCCACATATGGCTGAATATCTTCCCCACTTTTACTGGCGAACACTGGTTCAGACTGAACCAGGGCTGATTTCCTCTTTTTTTCAACAATCTTTTAAGGAGGATGCGAACTTTGTTTCCGCAGAACCACAGAGAAGCGTCAGGGAGGACTAAGCTCTTGGTTTTCCTCTCTGATGAAAATTGAGGTTTGTGGTGATTTAAGGTGAGGAAGAGGGCAGGATGGCCATTGTGATGCTGATACGTATCTGAGGTCTGTTGCCTGCAATCAGAGGCCTCTGAACCGAGGACCACGCGCCGACGTCGGCCTTTTTGGAAAACTTGAAGACAGTTATTGTTCAGGGCTCACTCTTATGTGACAGACAAAAAGGGAGATAAAGGCTCGTTCACGACAAAACATGCCATGCTGTGTCTAAGCCCAGACCTCAAAACTCCAGATGCCTTCATCAGATATAGCTATTTCACAGGCAGATGGCAGTGTGTCAAACAGCAGACCTAATCTCTTGGGCATGCTGTATAGAACTCTATGGGGAAAAAAGTCAGGAGAAGAAACCCTTAAAGTGATCCATCCATATCTACTCCATATCTGGCCGTAGAGTGATGGTTTGGGGCTCGTTTGATACCTTCGGCCCTTGATGACTTACAGCCATACTGTACCAGCATAATTTACAGCTGAATCTAGTCTCAACCCCCAGTTCCCATAGAGATCCATTCAAATGCAGAGAGGTTATAGTATCGCTTGCAACAGTACCTGAAAATAAGATATTGAAAGTCTTTTGATGTTGATGGGTCACAGACTTCAGGAAGTAACAGCATGCAAAGGATATACAACCAAATATAAAAATACATTAAACCAAAGGGTTTGAATACTTATGCACAAGAGAGATTTCAGTTTTTGATTTTTAATACATTTGAAAAAATTTCTAAAAACATGTTTTCACTTTGTCATTATGGGTTATTGAGTGTAGATTGATGGGCAAAAATGGCAATTTTATCCATTTAAAATTAAATCTACAACACAATAAAGTGTGCAAAAAGTGAAGGGGGTTGCATAATTTTGAGTGCAACTGTATGTACCCACACACAGTTACAGTATACTGCGCAAAAACAGATCCTCACACACACACACACACACACACACACACACACACACACACACACACACACACACACACACACACACACACACAGTATGATTGTAAACTCTCCTCGTCCAGTCTTGGACAATTCCTGCACAAGGTCACCATATTCACTTTGCTTTCTCCTGGCCTGACATGCACACATACACACACACACACACACACACACACACACACACACACACACACACACACACACACACACACACACACACACACACACACACACACACACTCAGACATACATATGCACAGCACACATCAGGGCCTGTCTCAGACATACATATGCACAGCACACATCAGGGCCTGTCTCAGACATACATATGCACAGCACACATCAGGGCCTGTCTCAGACGCTCCAGCTGAGAGCTGTGAAGGCCCCAGGGGTACGTTCTACAGGTATGATTTTATC
Organism: Synaphobranchus kaupii; assembly: GCA_029718625.1. Taxonomy (NCBI): domain Eukaryota; kingdom Metazoa; phylum Chordata; class Actinopteri; order Anguilliformes; family Synaphobranchidae; genus Synaphobranchus; species Synaphobranchus kaupii. The sequence continues at coordinate 17,552,834 of CM056379.1, forward strand.
TTCCAATTGGACACAGTATCTTTACAAGGGTTGTCTTTCCCCCCTTAAACTTTTAAAGCACACCATTGAGGCCAGTTTATTATTGGTAATACAAAAAAAAATGTCTAAGCCCATATATGTGATTGAAGAACCAGCTCTGTAACTAAAACAATGTCCTGAGTCTGTAGCCAAATGTTTTTTTTTTCTCCCTTCCTTAGATATTTTACCTCCCAGAGGGTTTGTAACAGCCAGACATGGTGTGATTTATGGGGCCACCATATGGTCTGCAGAACCCAGAGCAGAAGAACCCAGTACCATGGGTGAGGCCCAGTCTGACTCGGGTCCATTTCTGACAGCCTGCTGCTGAATGTGTGGGTCTTGACATTACAGACATTAAATAAAGGTTCTGACACGACTTTAAAACCTTACTTTTTATATTCCTTATAAAAAAACGCTGTTGGTTACGAGTGGCCGTAAAACATACTGTTTCTGAATTATAGCCAGAAAAAAAAAAGAACAGAGGAATTTAATATGGAATCCATTACTATTGTTTATCGGTGCTTAGTGATATTGTCAAATAGTGCTAAATAACTATGTAAATTCACATGAGTGGAATGTTCCACGTTGAGAAGCAGGGAAACTTTTGCCATATTTCTTTCCTTTAGAAAAATCCGGGGGGAGTCAGCGGAGGAAGCATTTCTCCCCAGAAGACACTGGGGCTGGGTCTGCCTCCAGGCTTGAAAAACAGCTGCCACGTCTGAAAAAGGGAAAATGTCAGAATGAAGACATAATAGGCAGCAGGGGATACACCTGCTCATCGATGAAGTAAGCACACCATTTAGGAATGGCATCATCTCTGCATATGCCTTGTTTTTTTTATTTTATCCCAAAATTCCTGGAATGTCCAGTGGTATTGGTAGGCCAATCCCTGCAACATCCTGTCGTCTCGGAGGTAACGCCAATCCCTGCAACATCCTGTCGTCTCGGAGGTAACACACTATCATCCATGCTGTTCTCTGACATGCATACGGCCACAGCCGCTGCTTCTTCTCTCTCCAGAATCCACCAGTTGCCTTTCCGCGCCTGGGGCAGGCAGACCGTAGGTGCTTCACAGTGGAGGCCCCTATTTCTGGAGAATACCCAACTGACAGAAATCCTCCCTCTCTTGGAAAGGCTGTGGCTAATTATTTGTAATTATAATAGCCGCCTATTATGGTACTCCTGGCCACAGTTAGCATTGGCACAGACAGGGCTCAATCAGGATTCTTGGTACATCACTGCACTGAGGACCAAGCCCTTTAGCTGGATCATCTGGGAGATCCTTATCCTGCATATACATGTACATTATACACTGCCTGGCCAAAAAAAAAGTCGCAGTTGCGCCAGTCATGCATAGTGCCCACTGTACAAGCCTCTGGAGGCAGTGTTATGATCTGGGGTTGCTTCAATTGGTCAGGTCTAGGCTCAGCAACGTTATGCAGCAATTAAATGAAGTCAGCTGAGTACCTGAATGTACTGAATGACCAGGTTATCCCATAAATGGGCATATTCCAGGACGACAATGCCAAGATTCATCGGGCTCAAATTGTGAAAGAGTGGTTCAAGGAGCATGAGGAATCATTTTCACACATGAATTGGCCACCAGAGTCCTGACCTTAACCCCATTGAAAGTCTTTGGGATGTGCTGGAGAAGACTTCACAGAGTGGTTCGACTCTCCCGTCATCAATACAAGATCTCGGCCAAAAATGAATGCAAGTCTGGACGGAAATAAATGTTGTGACGTTGCATAAGGTTGTCGAAACAATGCCACGACGAATGCACGCCATAATCAAAGCTAAAGGCGGTCCAACAAAATATACAATATACAGTGTGCGACTTTTTTTTTGGCCAGGCAGTGTATATGGATTAGTTTTCTCAGATCAGATTAACCCAGCAAGTTGAGGAACAAGAGGTTATGGGCAAACATAGTCTATCATCAGTAAGCCAACAAGGAAACTTCAAGACATAACAAAACAAGATTGAGACGTCATCAGGCTCCAGTATCGTAATCATTTCCCCATTTCTTTCTTAACCACAACCTTCTTCCAGGCCGGAAATGTCTGGAGAATGCTGGTGAATTACAACCTCTGACATACCTTCGCCATGACAGTGCTGCTCCTTGCCTAAGCGCAACTTTCTGTTTTGATTTTCACTGGGCTTGACATACAGCAGGTTTAATATTCTTATCACCTGCATGTTCATTCAACTATTTGGCCGATGTAGTTGATGTGTTATGCAATAGCCAAAGTCACTTGGGGTTGTCATGGTCAGTCATGACACATGATCAATTCATTATACCGATGCCAGACACATTGACTCTAGATGCATGAATATAATATAAGATCACAACTTTTGAGAAATCACTCTCAAGTCAAATATAAGTCACCTGTGATTGTCAAGGTCAGGGATATTTAATGAATGATCAAATGATAAAACTGTCAACAAAGATGTATCTAAAATCCACATATTGCAAAAAACCATACTTAAATAAATAGAGTGATAATGATGATGTTTGAAATAAATTATTTAGAAATGCACAGGAAGTGAGCTAACTTGCAAAGCCAGGCCTAATTCTTCTTCAAATGATGTGGGACTACATAGCAGAGAGTTCACTGCAACAAGTATGGTGTCATGAAAGTTCTTTTTCTGGAGTAAATTAAATTATTATGCATGACAAAACCCTCATGAAGCAGCTAAATAACTCTGTAAAATGTACAACTTTGCCCTCTCGTGAATCCCTCTCTTGTGTGAAACCCACATGCTCAGTATTAGTCTTCTCCCCCTGTGATGAAAGTGAAAACTGCAAGATTAAGTGCAGCGATGTAACAGCCCAAAGTCATAACTTTTCATCATGAAAAAATCTGTCTGCAAGCCATTTGGTTTGCTGTTTTACAGTATCAGACACAATGCTCATTTGTCAATGTGTTTGCCAGATATAATAACAGTGAATTCGGTTTTAATTCAAACCTTCCCCCTCCCCCCACCATCATCATAACCCCCCCCCCCTCCATTGCCTTACCAGAAAAACACACCACCTTTGTTTCCCCCTCTCTAAACAGTAAAATGTCCAGTATTAATTCAACTCCAACAGAGTTACAGAGAGTTTTCTACCCTGCAAGAGTTGATTTAACACTAAACAATTTACTGGACAACATATGGCCCCCACAACAGGTTTCTGCATAAGTAGAGTGTATAAGTAGAGTGTATAAGTAGAAGTTCCTCTTCTCTGCCAGCATTCATTCTAGAACCCCTGCAGTGTGGCATTCCATAGACATTGCTGGTTCAGGCAGCCCTTCTCAGCATTTAGAGCTCCGAGCCTCTGCAGCAGTCGATCAATCACCATCTTCACCAAAGCAAAGGAACGCCAGGCCTCATGGGATCCCTTTATCCCAGTGGCCAGAACGAGAGCCAAGGAGCCACTGGAAACTACACCCTACCCTTCCCCTAACCCCCCGAGCGACACCCGTCCCCCACGTCTCTGAGCTATAAGAGAACTGCCCATCAGCAGACCCAAATTGTTTCCAAGAACAATGACGTAATACCTTTACAAATTCCTAAAATAGCTGTCCCTTTAAATGGACAGGGGGACATTACGCAGGTCATTTGATGGTGTGATAAGATAACTCCACAGGGAGGACTGTTTTTATTGTGGACCTCTCCCCTCCCTTCCTCCTTCCCATTCTCTCACAATGGGCCTCGTTTACCAACCATTCTACCAACAAAATTTGTTCTTAAGACTTTCTTTAAAACGTTTTTATGAGCATTCTGGCGATCACCAATGTTTTCTTGTTTGGGATTTTTTCTTGGGTAGAACAGAAGCTCAGAACACAAACATCAGTTAATCATCAGAAATGTTTGCAAAAACATTTAAAAGGAAGCATTAAGAACAAATTTGTTTGTAGAGTAATTTGTGAGTGAGACACAATGTTCTTTTCATTTGCGGCTGTGAGAAAAAGAGTTTACACCCTTCATTTGGAGCATGAAGAGAATACGCCTCTCTGGTCTTCTAAATAATATCCTTTCAAACGGCTGAATTTAAGCATGTGCAGCTAATGGAGAAGTGACTTATTGATGCTGTTAACCTAACGGCAGCACCCCCATCCAATACTGCCCGTGCATCCACAGTGCGCTCTGAAATGACGGCATCCAAAAAACATCCTTAGAGTTTTATTTTTAACGCTAAATTTCCATTCGTCCATTGTGATTCAACAAAATAACAGGGTTGTGCAATGTGATTGGGTGGTTTGACGGCTTCCAGCCGCAGCTGTATCTGAGCCGCTCAGCTCCCGACGGAAGGCAGGCCCAACTCCTGGTGACCTCCCTATCTGCAGCTGCACCGTGACCCTCGCAGGGAAGCAGGAAGCTGATAAGCACTGGCCATGTGGCGGTTAAACAGTCTGGTTTCATTTTTCCTGGAAGTGGCGTTGGTGTGGAGAGTGTGGTCGAGCAGTGGGTAGGACCCCAGATGCGCCCATTTCTCAAGTTATATCACCACATCTTCCTGCTGAGTTCCCCAACCCAGCGTGTATACAGGCTCTAAAAGATCTAGTGCAGGGGTGTCCAATCTTCTCTCGTCCAATCGGATGGGCCAGTGTGTCGGATTTTGTTCTAACCCAACACTTATACACTTAGTTCAACTAATCAGCTATTCATACCTGTCTGGCAACAAAGCCTAAACTTGCCTATTCATGGAGCACTAGCCTGACTTACCTGGCTGCCACGCTCATGACATCATCAAATCATCCATCTCGCAAGCTTTTTCTTGCTGAAATACAGTTTATATGAAAACATGGACGGATGCTATCCCAGCACTATATTACGCTTTATTAATTGTTATAATGTTTACTTCTAAATTAAAGTGTGGTCTCTAGCACAATTATGCAATTCTTTTCAAACTCCATTTCTCCCTTCACTCAGTATTCAAATTTGTTTTATTCTATGCTGTTTTATAGACTACATAAGACTACATAAGCATAAAATATAAAATATGTCTATAAAATATGAGACATTCCCTTATGTCCGACAGCTGAACAGAGACAAACAAGGTGACAACTGTATAGGAGAGAAATGACGACTGTGTAACTCATCAGGTGTGTGTGTAAGGTGAATGAATACTAATGACAGTGGCCGCATACTGTCCTGGAAACTGTACGTTGTGAGTTACGCCACTCATACACACATGCACCGGAGTCAAACCTCCTTCCACGGGGCCGGAGACCTTGAGATCCTCTAATTACGAGAGCGCACTTACCTCACCCAACAGCTCCTGTCTACAGCGTGGAGCCTGGGGGCAGACAAAGTGACAAACGCCATGAGTAATCAGACATGTTAAAGAAAAGACGGCACGCAGTAGGGAAGCCATTTAAACAGAAGACCAGAAACTGTGCCAGGTTGTTGACAGTGTAAATCAGTAAGTGAAAACGCCGCAGACTGAGGTGTTTTATTAAACAGTAACCACAAAGCCATAAAACCTCAACAGGTGAAGTTAGTCATCTAAATTTTGCTTGAGTGAAGCCCTGAACTCAATTTCAGTGTGAGACATACATTACGCTGTTGCGATGACATACTTTACGAGAAAAACCCCTGCTACACTGTGTGCATGTGTGTGTGGAAAGATTATTGGATATTTGTATCTTGTTTAAAGATAGTCTTTGTTTTGAGCCATGTTACCCAGCTCAGTCATTCACAGGTAACTTGTCCACACTGCGCTACCCAGCATGATCATTTTCAGTTAACTGGTTAGAGCAATTTTCGTCTGGCCTTTTACCATACAAAACTGTATAGCATCTTACAGTTTTTTACGATTGCTTTGACTCATTTTGCACAACAGAGTTTCAATGTGCAAAACTCTTAACACAGAATGCTATACTGCTCATTTTGGGTTCAAAATGTAATATAGCATGCAAAATAAAAATACCAGTGTCAAATCCGAGAATATTATATGCAAAGGTTTATCACAGCACCAGAACATTAGATATTTAAAACAATGAAGTTAAATCATTGCTGCATTTTCAATATACAACAGTCATCATGCAATAATGCTGCCAAACACAAAATCCTTCTGATAAAAAAAGAGTTTGAAAGTGTTCTTTGGTCATAACACAAAATGCTATACTCCTAATCTTGGGCTCAAAATCATATATAGCATGCACAATAGAAACAACTGTACCAAATTAGATTGTATTTCATGCTAAAGTTTATCATAGTGTCAGAACAGTGGATATGTTCATCGTTGAAGTTTAATTATTGGTGCATTTTCAAATACAATGGCCATTATCAAATAATGCGGTCAAACACAAAATACTTGTTACCAAAAAAGACTATGCAATGGTCATTTCCTCATAAGTACTTGAAATTATGTACAGCAAGCATGATAGACTGCAGTTTTGCGCTTGTGTTTTTATGAAAGACAAACAAAATATTAGATTAGATTATATGAAGTTTAATCATTAAAGAAAAATCATACAGTAATGCAGTACTGTAAACTCAACTGTATTGTACAGTAAAAACAAAAACAACAGTAAAAGCTAAAACAGTTACAGTAACAACAAACTTTATTGTAAAGTAAAAAATAAACTGCTTCTCGGTGCTTAAGCAGCATTTTGCCTCTCCACTGCATTTGGCCACAGAATTTTGTCGACGTCGCATCTGATGTCTTCGTTGGCAAGACAGCGCTGGTGCCTTATCCACCCCTGACACTGCTGGGCTGTAATGTCATCGCATGCCTCATCCATGGCCTGAATGAGCATTTCCTGCTCATATGGACACCTATTGTATACCTTCCACCTCCAGGCCGAGAAAAACTCCTCGATGGGTTTCAGAAAGGGGGAGTAAGGTGGAAGGAATTGGAATCGGAACTCTGGATGGGCTGTAAACCAGTCTTGCACAGCCAATGCACAATGGATGTTTACATTGTCCCAGACAATGATGAACACCATCTGAGCATTTGGCTGTATGAGACGGTTGTACAGCCCATCCAGAAAATGTATGAGGCGCACGGAGTTGTATGCCCCCAGCAGAGGGTCAGGCTGACCAATCAGGGATGGATGTGTGTGGGCCTGCCCAAAGGTCTCAGGGCCGGGTCTAGGCAAACTAGGCATGTACAGTACCTATTACCTATATACTGTATATTTGCTGTACATGGTCCACGACCATGACCACGATCATGACCACAACCACGACCCTGTCCATGATCCTGTCCTTCGTTACCAACCTCAACCTCACTGACCTGCTCCATGTTGTCAGAAACTGCCATTCAGGTTTCTAAGCAGCCTTTTATGTAGTGTTGAAGAGATTATCAATTCTGTTGCAATGCTACACCTGGGCAAGGTTGTTGGAAGTACTGAGACATGACTACAAAGACCTGTTGAATTGATTTAGTGATCTGCATTTGTAGTAATAAGCATATGAACATTGTTGTAATATTAGGTGGCTGTATTCTGAGAATGGAGCATATGATTTAGAATTTGGCACTTTGTATTAACAGTCTTTGTACACTTTGTATGTCAGCATAGGATGTAGTGTCTTAAGGTAAGAATTCTGCAAGTCAGTTTAACACTTTGCGTTAACAGTTTTACACTTTGCATGTCAGCATAGGATGTGGTGTCTTAGAGTAAGAATTCTGCATGTCAGTTTAACACTTTGCGTTAACAGTTTTACACTTTGTATGTCATCATAGGATGTAGTGTCTTAAGGTAAGAATTCTGCAAGTCAGTTTAGCACTTTGCGTTAACAGTTTTACACTTTGTATGTCAGCATAGGATGTGGTGTCTTAAAGTATGAATTTTGAAAGTCAGTTTGGCACTTTGCATTTTGAGTTTTGTACATTGAAATTCTGCTGTGCAAAATGAGTCAAAGCAATCGTAAAAAACTGTAATACACAAGCTGGCTCTGATATTACAACCACAATTATGTTGCGCTTGCTTTCTTAATAGTAGTAGTGCACATTTTGTAGTTTTAATATTGAAGAATAATGACTTCAGGGGTTGATATAGATGATTTTACAACTGAGCATGCAGATTGCGGGTTGCGAGGACAAGTAGAATTCAACTACTGTAAATAATTTTGGACTTTAGCGTACTTTTTGCCTAAAGGTTTGTGCTAAATTACCTACTTCCCCTTTCGTGCAATAGGGAAAGAGCTGGATTTGATTAATATTTGCTGTACCCCTGTGGTTTCAGTGGTCTTTCTGTACAATATGAGGATGTGAGTGTTTGATGGAACACAACGATAAAGGCCTGGATGGGTGGGTGGCTGTTGGGGGGTGTGGGAGGGGTGGGGAGGGCAGAGGGTTTAAGGCAACATGGCAGGTTTATTTTTCAGCTTATTCTTCACCAGGCCCAAGCAATGACCAAAGTTTCAGCTCCTGGCTGTAACAAGGGGCTCGCTTGACATATATCAGTCTGAGGCAGAATGAAGGCAACAATGCACAGATGTTTTTCTATGAGTGTGCATGAGACACAAAGGGTGGTGAAAGAGTAAGAGATCAAAATTCAACTATGAGAAGCAACATTACAGTGACAGTTGTATACATATACTGTATGTACAGGCCTCTCCTTAACATAGGGTTGTCTATTGATTGGCAACATTTTATATTCAAAAGTCAAGAGCAACTGTATGAAACATGTTTACAAACTCTGGAACTGTATGAACATGTTTACCAACTCTGTAGGATTTGTTTCTCATTAAAAGGCACAATAAACTTCACTAATCATTACAACCACACAACCCACCAATCTGACAAATCCAGAGCCTCCACCCAATGTTACGCCATCAGGTCCCAAACATCATTCCATATAGAATCATTATTGGATCTTTGAGGCCATATCAAGGTCCCCATCTGTACCACAACTGAGAGGGTTTGTGGGTCCACGTCTTATGTGTTGTCTAGGTTACTGTTGCTATGTGTGCACTGGAGTCAGAGGCAGCAGCTGGAACAGAGAGAGAGAGAGAGAGAGAGAGAGAGAGAGAGAGAGAGTGTGTGTGTGTGTGTGTGTGTGTGAGAGAGAGAGAGAGAGAGAGAGAGAGAGATGTGTATGTGCACTGGAGTCAGAGGCAGCAGCTGGAACAGAGAGAGAGAGAGAGAGAGAGAGCAACAAACATATAGCTCTGGAATTCTGGCAGGAACCAGAGTGGAGTGAGAATGTTGGATTCTATGTGAGTCAAAGCGATCGCACATTCTAAGGGCCAGCTAGTCCCCTGGTTGTAGCACACCCTATTTAGCTACACTAATAACCATGCACCAAGCCGTTGTGCTTTTGTTTTCTTGATGTGGAGTGAAAGTGCTCTGGACTGGGTAGAGCCTGGCTTCCTGTGTAAAAAGACTGGTTTTCATATTTCTCCCATTGTTTTTTGACAACAGCTCGCTCACAAATACTTGCACATTAAAGCCAAAATTTCCTTCTACCGCAGAAATGCAGAAGGAACTGGTTTGTTAGCTAGCTTCATTTTCAATAACGATTTCAATCGTCGTTCCCAAACCCACAAAGAAATGAGAGTAGAGAATAGAGGAGACTTGGGGAAGGGGGATTTATCAAATGTATGGGTTGTGAAAACAGCCCTGGATGAAGCCAACATTTAAGCTTGGGAGCTCAGTTTTTGTGGTTGGTGGCAATGACTCTGGTTGTCAAGAGATCTAACAAGAGGTTTTGTTTACTCCATGGTTTAGATTGGTCCAGCTGAATACAGATGGCATGGTGCTCAGTCAGCACTGAAATCTAGAGGCTTATGATATTATTGTTTTTTTCCACAGCCCTTCTCCAATGTCCAGCAAGGCATAGAAGCCAGAATTACCCTCTGAGATAGGTTTGCGCTCCAACTGAAGAAAGACAGCTTTTAAGAACACTTTCTCCAACAAATAGATGCGCTCAACATCTTGGACGGAACGAGCTGCTGTTCGTCATTAGATTTGATGATTTTTTTTAGATTTGATGCTTTGCAAAGGGCATGTTAATGCAGACTGCTTCCTGTGTGGGGCAGGGGACCCATAAACATTAGCAGGAAATTAGAAGACCCAAATATAGCAGAAGCATAACGGAAGCATTACACATTGGTTGTGCGATAAAAGGCAACGAGTGGCTTGGAGAGGTGAGATGTCCCCCCTGGGGTGTAACCAGTGGTGTAGTAGTGCCTGGAAAAGTGGGTGTACTATAGAGAAGTGGGTATACTCTAATTTCATATACTTACCCATGATCTCGAATTAAAAACACAAATGCTCTATAATGCTTATAGAATTGGCATTCAAATATAGAAATAATATTTAAACATAACAAAAACGGTAATAGTCAGTACTTGGACAGACAGTAAGTTCAGTAACAACAAGACAAAACAACAAGTTGCAAATGTTTGCTATGGTTTATGATTTTGTAACAGAACAATAACCTCTCCCTTCCAACGGCACAGTAAACTAAACATGAGCCGGAAAGCCTTGCATGCAAATCCTTTGAATCGCGCCCTGCCTGTCAGAAACAGTAAGCTATCAGCTCAGCAGACGAAAAGGGCGGAGCCTTTAGCATTGAGAAATTCCACAAAGGAGAAATTCGCTGGTTCAAAACACACCTTACTTACTCTGCTGCCTTGGGGATTTGTCCTGAGAGTAATTTCCCACTTGACAGGATCAATTCAGCATTAGTGTTCTCCCCGACTCATTCACCTCTTGACAGAGACTTGTTATGACACCTGCTCCTGCCCCTGAAATACCCGGGCATGCTGCTGCTGTAATCCTTCCCTTTCATGAGGGAATTACAACTCTGTGGTGGTCCCGATTCTAACCCGCCGTCAACCCTGATCCACATCACAAGACCCTCACACGTGTCCGACAAAGAATGTGTCTCATGGTTTTTCTCTCAGTTCAGGTCCACTTTTCGCCAATGTCTTCTGTTTGGCCTCATGCTATGGTGGAAGCAATGGACCAGCTTATACAGGCCGTACATTGGCCTCCATATTGGATATCCAGACACCTCATCTTTCCCTGGAAACTGGCAGTCACAGATTAAAGGATTTCTGGAAAAGCTCCATGATCATTATTTTTACTCTGACCGCACATACGATGTTTCAAGCCTCTACAAACAGTTAAAACATCCAGGCCGTACTCGGCTTTGAAAGGGATGCTCTGCAGTGTTTACCACTGACATTCAGAAAAGATAATCAAGGTAACTGCATGTTAAGAACAGAGAGGGGCAATAAGAGATGTTGTAGGGTACTCAATAGAATCAGACAGGAGGGAAACGTGATAAAAAAATGTATTATTTACATCCTCAGTTGTAATATTAATAGGCCACTAGTGATATAATTTGATCCATGTCTACAAATTGCCTATCAGGGAGAAAGATGTTATAGCAACAAACCTTCAACTGTGGCTTTGTTTATGTTGAGGCTTTATACTGTACATGGTTTATGCTGAAAATTTTACTTTGCGAGAATATTTTGGAAAATATTTAAGAATTGATCATTATTCAATTATTTTTAAGAGAAATGCATGTTGCTCATACTTTATCAACAAATACGGATTACTTAATTCTGTTACTCCATACTGAGCAGAATACCAATTAATTTTAAGACAAGTTAAATAAAACAACATGAAAAGACCTAAGTAGACTGCAATGTCCTGTTCACATGACTTACAGAAAGCTTATAACTTTTTTTCGTACTGCATACTGCATTTGGGCAGTATGTATCAATCTGTTACTCCACCCAAGAACTTTCACACCTCATATGCACATTGGTTAACACATTTGCACCCAGTCATTAACATGACCTAGTTCTATATAAAGAGGAAGTGGTGTGTTTGTCAGCTATTATTACACATTTAGACAAACATCTATTTAATCTACATTGAATGTCTGTCTTTGTTGTGGTGCCTATTTGCTGGGAGTCAATCAATAATATGAAAAGATTATTTTAATAGTTTTGAATAAAAAGAAGTTTCCAACATTTCATATGATCACATGTAGTAAACCATTCCACTCGCAGTAGAGATACTTATAAATGTAATCGGAATCGATTGCCTAATTACTTTCTGAAATGATGGGAGGTGTGTCTTGAATTTGAATTTCAGTGTGAATTGAACGTCCTTATTCCAAAGTTCTCGGGTCCTGGAAATGATCAAAAATATCTGCTTTCATGAAATAACCCTTGATAAAGCTTCTAGCCTCCATTCTTTCACTTGAAAATTGTTGTATAATACTATGCCATCTTGCAATTTGTCTGTAGGGAGAAGGAAAGGCAATCGTTTGCACTCCCAGTGCATCTGATATTTTTGCGTTCTTTAGTTGTGAAACATATAAGCGACTGGGCTTGTCTGCTGTGAAAGGGAGGGACGGGGGTGGGGGTAGTCATATAAAGTGGAGCGGTTGTTTAGTGGTGTGGGAGTTGCGCCTATGACCCATGTGGCCTATGACCCATGCTTCATTCTCAGGTGGGGGCACCTGGATTAACCTACTTCATTCTGTCAACAGCCAGCTGTATAAATGGTTGACATCTTTCTAAGTAATAATACAAGTAAGCTATGTAACTAGCCTTGTACGATAGCATCTGCCAAGCATATAAATAGAATAATGCAGCAATAAAAGATTTGTCTTAAGCTATTGCTACATCTCGAAACATGAGCAATATAGATAGCCCAATTTACCACAGATGGAGTGATTGAGTAATCCGAGGCTATTTTCTGGCTTAATCAAACATTACACAGAATGTAATGTAATCAAAGTGCAGGATTTTTGTGTTTTTGTTTTCCTAACATCCCATAAATAGCTTCTATCTGTGTTTTGTGTGTGTGTGTGTGTGTGTGTGTGTGTTGTGTGTGTGTGTGTGTGTGTGTGTGTGTGTGTGTGTGTGTGTGTGTGTGTGTGTGTGTGTGTGCTTTTTGTCATAAATATATTTCTGTCAGGACAACTCACGTATTTAAATGACATGTTTAATGAATGAATGTGCTGCATAATTATTTTAGTTTGGCGGTGAATGGATCTGCTTTAGTACTGCTCCGGAGCATGGGATCTCCCCCCCGCTAAACAGGAGAGACCAGAAACCCCCCATACTAAAGCAGATCCAAACAACAGATGGAAGCTGGGGTGGTGGAGGGTGACAGCAAATTTCTTTTTAACACAAGCCATAAGCAACAAAGAGCAGCGCATCAGCATTCAAGCAGTACAGAGAGAACTAATTCTTGGCTTAAAAAGGGCGCTCCATTAGAGGTGTGTGCATGTGATTGGTTGAGTATGGGACGCGTGATTGCTAGCCGACCATGGTCAGCTACAGCAAGAGGTTCTCGGACAGAACTTGCTTTGCGCATTTCGTTCGCGACGCTCCATTGTTTTTGAATGTGAAATGGGTCAAAGAAGTTGCACTTACAAGATGTCTGTGACCAGATCCCTCGCATTAGTACTGAGCACTGGAACTGGAAGGAAGGAAGTGTAGGAGAGCACAGGAAGGAAGTGGAGGAGAGCCTCTTGAGTGGTCTATAAATGTCCAATGGCTGTACAGGCAATGTCGGACCTTTTTCATTTCGAGTGGGGAGGGGGCGGGCACAGTCACAACATAGGTGTTATATACGATGAACTCCACAATTCATTGTTTGGTTAATTATCTTCTATTATCATGTTGAAAATCTGACATTCAATTCTCATGATGCAAGCTTTATTGAGTGCACTAGGTAACAATAGTCTGCCCTGCACAATCTTTACGCCTATATCTACAGTATATCTGTCTTTGTGATTTTTAAAGTGGACATGGGCTCATCTTACCGTGACTCAGTCAGGCACTTTGAATACAGTGGTACTGACATTGCAACAAAATAACTTGGGCCTGTAAACTCTGCAGCATCAAATCCACAGTAATATGTTTTGATCTGTCAAACACAGGGGGTGGGCAGTTTGATGGAGGGGTTTCTTGGCATCTCCTATGACAAGCCAAAAGACAGTCTCCATAGTTTCTGGGAGTTACATTGTGAGCTGAGCTGGGTACTAAGGGAAGTGAACAGGGAATGACATCATATACACATTAAGAATGAACAGATTCCTGTACTTTGCGGCAAGCAGTCATGCTCACAAAAATTGCAATGGGCGCTTGTATTCTTCCTTAAAAAAAATAAAATAAAACTCGCCAAGTTGTTTTTTTGCTTGAATGTCTCAGTGACTGAGGCTTTCAGGGCACAGCATTTATTTCAGGGGGCACACAGCAAAAAGTGAGAAGGCAGCCATTTTTGTGAGAGAGGTGTTTACCAGATGGAGGGACTGGGCCTCAGGCAGGACTGGCGTGTCAGGAGCTGCATGCAGAGTACGCACTATGCAACGAGGGTGGGGAAAGTCCAGTATAATGATCACCCACCCCACCCACAGCCAAATTCCCCCACCCTCAACAATTCCACCATAAGAGTCACTGAATGTTATACCACATCTATAATGAAAAAAAGAAACATGCTTGTAAAAAGCGTCTGTAAGTTTGTAAGATGTACGAGTTGAAAAAAGCTGAGAAAGTAGTGCCACGGCACACTCTTGAAATGCATGCCACAGCACTCTCGACCTGTAAGTGTCAAGGCACACTTGGCCAGAAATAATTTAGTTTAATACTTGCTGCTATTTATGGTAGAGTATAATTCTGAATTGTCATGACATCTGCATTTATTAGGGCTTTCTCTCATTTGCAATGTTGCAATCATGAGCAACAGAGACATGGCCTCACTTGCCACTAAACTCTCTGTTACTTTTATTAGTAGCGTCTGCCAATCAGCGCTACAGCTTTTCTCTCACGAGCTGTTTGTACACTTTTCCTCCCGTTTTCATGCCAAAATGGAGTCCACAAGAGCCTCACTAGTTAATATAAGGCTAGTATAAGATAGTATGTGTAACGTCCCGTTCCCTTCCTGTCCTTTCCCGTGTTTTCCCCTGTTCCTTCCGTGTCATGTTGGATTTTCCTGTCCATGTTTTCCCCTTTGCTACAGGCTGGGCGTTTCCCCTCTGTTTGTTTCTATCGGCTTTCCACTTTGGTTTCCACCTATCTCTTTCCCCCATTCATTACATTCATTCCGCACCTGTTTGTTTCAATCACTCTCGGTTACATTCCTCACGTGTTCGTCATTAAAGTTTCAATCTC
This sequence comes from Synaphobranchus kaupii, assembly GCA_029718625.1. NCBI lineage: Eukaryota > Metazoa > Chordata > Actinopteri > Anguilliformes > Synaphobranchidae > Synaphobranchus > Synaphobranchus kaupii. The sequence goes on from CM056379.1 coordinate 17,567,940, forward strand.
ACCTTCCTACTTAAACCCCCGTCTGGCTGCTAGTCGGCGCCAGTTCGTTAAACTACCTTGTGTGTTTCATGGTCTTCAGGTTTCTAGTCACGTTTACTGTTTGCTTGGTTACGGGTTTTAATACCTGTTCAGCTTCCAGTTCTCCTACCCTCCAGTTTGGTAGCTATCTAGCCCTAACAATTGCTGTTTGTGTGTTTCTAACCGGTCTCCCTCTAATTACCAGCTGTTCCTGCACCTACCAGTCTGTAGCTGTTAGTCTGGCTGTGTGTGTGTTGCGGTGCCCCCTCCTCCAGCTCGCAGTGCGTCCGCTGTTGGGTTTCTGCCTAGCTATCCTGCAGTGGTTCCTGTCCGGCGTAGTGGATCCCTTCGCTGCGGTTACGGTCCCAGTTTCCTCGGCAAACCAGCTACCCTCAACCAGCCGCAGCTGAGCTCCGCCACACAGCTCCGCCACACAGCTCTACCCAACCGGGCTCAACCAGTCACCCACCTCTGTACCCAGCCCAGTACCTGTTGGACCTCCCGGTCCAGTTCCTGTCCTGTTCCGGTGCTAAGTGCACCTCCAGTCCCAAAGTCCAGTTCCCCGCCTTGGAACAACCCCGTTGTTCCTGCTATCCAGTTCCAGTTGGACGTCCCGGTCCAGTTCCTGTCCTGTTCCGGTGCTAAGTGCACCTCCAGTCCAAAAGTCCAGTTCCGGCTTGGAACAAAACCCCGTTGTTCCTGCTATCCAGTTCCAGTTGGACCTCCCGGTCCAGTTTCCAGTCCAGTTCCGGTGTTAAGTGCACCTCCAGAGTTAAGTCCCAGTTCCGGCTTGGAACAACCCCCGTTGTTCCTGCTATCCAGTTCCAGTTGGACCCTCCCGGTCCAGTTCCAGTCCAGTTCCGGTGTTTCGTGCACCTCCTGTTAAAGGTCCAGTTCCGGTTTGGAGCAAACTGCCGATTCCGGGATCCAGTTCCTGAGTGGACCTCCGGTCCAGTACAGTCCAGTTCCGGGCTTGGAACCCGCTACCTGCACTCAGGTCCAGCTCCGCTTGGAGCAGTTCGAATCCAACTCTTTCACCCTGTGTAAATACTGTGTTTCCTTTCTGTACAGCTTTGGGACTACCCAAAGCTTATAATAAACCCCTTGCTGATAATCTGTCTCCTGGTCGTTGCACTTGGGTGCCAGCCCGTATTCGGTTCGTAACAGTATGAGCTGAAATAAATGTCATTTGTATATTCAATGTTTGATGACAAGCAGAAAATGCAAAGCAAAGGAGCAAAATTATTGCAGATTATTATTAGTCAGAAAGCTAGCAAGAAACATGACGCTTTTTCCATCAGCTTTTAATGTAGCTAGTAGCTTTTACTGTCCAAAGCCGTGTTGTATATCAAGACATACTAGCAACTAGCAAGAAAAACAGTAGTTATCAATGGCATTTGTCTTTTTTCCTCAGAAATATTCAAACCTGAACAGAAGTATGAATCAGATCAAATAAAAATATAATCTGCAGCATCGAGAATGTAAAGGTAGCCACAACAACGGATGGCACCCCATGAAACATCAATAATGAGTTTCAGGTTGACTTTGAACAAAACAAATTGTGGAACTGCAGTGACCCCCCCATATTATAGCTTAAAAACTAGCTGACAGAGCAAAATCTGACCCATAATACAGACACACAAAATCATAATGCAAATAAAATACAAGTTTGCAAAGCATGCCATTTTTGAACATTAAAAAAATACACACTTGCAGAAAAACACTGCCCTAAACCTCACACAACCTCATGGCAATGCACAGGAGTTTATGCAGCTGGTCATTTCTTATGAAAATAACAACGGACGTTCATGAACTCAAGCTGTTTTAATGGTAAGCTGCCTGGAGCTGATATCACTCCCAAGGTAAACACAAGCAAATAAACAGTCACAGACAGAGGCAGAATGAAAAATGGCGGGGGGGGTTTAATTATGTTCCAATCTGTAGTTCATAACCCACAGCATTTGAAGTAAAAGTGGGCTTGCACTGATTTGTACCCCCGATACAGACATCAAAGTAAAGCAAAATAGCATCTGATAGCATGGCATTATTACAATGGGAATGCAAGATAAATATGAGTTTTAAGAAATAAGGCCATCATGATCATTACATGGCACAATATTTTTTACATAATACATACCACAAGTAATTTCATAATGGAAAAATTATGGAAAAAAGAAAACATGACAAATAAATTAATTGCCTCTGATCATTTACTGCATACAATGTTCATCCACTTTCATCTACCAGAACTGCAGTGTAGGCATGATAGGATGTGAGCCTTGGAAGAGAAGGCTATTATTATTTAATATAAATAAACAGAGATTCTGTCGCTGCTTGAGAGACGCTCTCGAGCAAATCCAGCTGCAGAGGCCTTCTAGCACAGTCTCCACCTTCACATCTTCACTCACACCGATTTCTCACACTCCTCCCATCCCTCTCTTTCATTTCCACACTAATCTAATCACCCTCCAACTCCTTAGCATGTTTGCAGGCTTCGATTCGCATGGTGACACAGCGGAATGGACTGCTTTCTTTGCAATAAACTATTTTAATTTAAAGGTTGTATCAGCGATTTTGGGTGGAAACATAAATGATCACATTCATCTGATTTTTCCTCACGATCCGCTAGCTGCCCGCCCCATAAGCAGGCCGTCAAAAAACCGCGTCTCTGTAGGCAGCCTATGCTCCGAGATCGTACACAAAAACAAATGGTACTACCAACCACTCAAAACCAAAATAAACAGTATTCCAACCAATCACAATGATCTGCACAAACGCTAATACTCTTATCTCGCTGAAATCTTGACGGATTTACAAACGGTTTGGTTTCTTACAAACGTTATTAACGTGGTTATAATTCTGGATGCTTGAACACTATTTTTTAAAACATAACATAATTATTCATAAGTATGTTTGTTTGGGATTTCGCTTCAGAAGTGACGTCACCCAAAATCGCTGATACAACCTTTAATTGAAGTATGTGGACCACATGACTGGTTCTAAAAGTCACTGCCAAAAACTTATGCCCAGAAGCAGGTTGTAAAAACAAAAATGCCCCATCTCTAAACCTTCGTACTGCAACAACGGAGTTCGATATCTAAATTTCCCACTTGACGTTAATACAGATTTGCACACAGAGCTTTTTCTGTTTTAAAAAAAAAATAAATAAATGAAATATGATGTCCGCGCAATCAAGCCCACTCCTCAAAAGAGAAACGGAGTAGAGCCCCATAGTCTCTAGTCTAAACAGTCTAAAACATGCTGGCGATTACTTTTCACGAGCGGACATATTACTGGCGCGTGAATAAAAGGCCCTGCCGTGTGTGCGTCTGAGGGCTGACAGCTTCAGACGTGTTGCCAGACCCTTGGTGGATGGCCTCACTGCTGCATCTCATCCTCCTCCACCACCTCCTCCCCCACCTCCTTGTCCTCCTCCCCCACCTCCTCCTCCTCCTCCTCCTCCATCAAAATCCATGTTCATGCCAGCATACCTACAGGGGGGAAGCTTCACAGAGGGTCTGTCCTGGTGGGAATATAGAAGACATGCGGAGCATCTGCTTGAAACCTCCGGTGGCCCAAGAAGCTCCAGTATTTATTTTGGATCCTCAAATATGCATTCCTTCTTCTCCTTTAACCATGTTTTTTTTAAAATATGAAAACCACGATGTTTCACCCAATGACAATGAACTGGCTGCATCCCCCAGTGTTATTCAGTGTTATTCAGCAATAAAAGCTTCACAGCAGGTCACCCTGCCCTCTCCAGAGCTGTGTTGGCTGTTTAAGAGACTAATATGTGAGCCAGTCTGTTATAATTATATTTCCATAAACATGGTCATAATTAAAAAAATAAAAGCAAGCTAAATGAAGAACAGAGAAAACCAAATTTGGGCTGTGACCCCCCCTCAGATTTTTTTTTTTTTGCACATCTTAGGCCCACATCCCAGTCAGCGGCGCCTTATATGGAGAGGGGTTCAAACACAAAGTGACCCCTTCCATAGGGGGCTTGATGGGGGGTGGGAAGGCATGCATTTGGTGGGAGGCCCCGGGCGGGGAGGGGAACAACTGTTTCTTGTCCCTTCGTAGGAAAAAACAAACCAGGGAAATAAAGGTTAAAAAAGAACTGGGGTTTTTTTTTTTTACATTCCAGCTGTACTTCAGAAGAGGCAAGTGACATATCATTCCAGAATATATGCTGCTCTGATATGCAAAACTAAAGCATTGGTAAATATAACATCGTCCACGAAACAAATTTTTGCAAGTTTTTTTTTTAAACTATCCCAAATAAATGAAACAGAGCAGACAAAAATAAACAAAAGATGATATCAACATGGAAGAATGTGAGATATCATCTATCAAATTAAAACAGGGTTTGTAAGCAAAAAGTGAAATTCAGCAAGTTCTCGTACACCAACAAGCTATCCCAACTCACTTATATAACTGGATACTGGAATACCTAGAACTGGGGCAATACAGGAATAATTGAACAGTGTTTTTTCCAAAACAAATTCAGCCCAAAAATCAACAAGTTTTTGTTGCATGTAAAATCACATTTTTATACTTAAATCCCTAAGAATAATGTTATAAAGGTACTGCAGTGAGCAGGCTGCAAATATCTAACCATTTATCAGAAACATTATACCCACCTTGGTGTATCAAAACCTGGACTGGTCTTGAATTGACACTTAATTACTTAAACTTAATTAATTATGTAGTTATTCAAACAAGCCAAAGATTTATATATTATATTGTGTAATGTATATTATACACTGCCTGGCCCAAAAGAAAGTTGCACACTCTAATAATTTTGTTGGATCACCTTATAGCTTTGATTACGGGCATGCATTCGTCGTGGCATTGTTTCGACAACCTTATGCAACATCTCAAAATTTATTTCCGTCCAGAGTTGCATTCATTTTTGGCCGAGATCTTGTATTGATGACGGGAGAGTCGAACCACTCCATAAAGTCTTCTCCAGCACATCCCAAAGACTTTCAATGGGGTTAAGGTCAGGACTCTGGTGGCCAATTCATGTGTGAAAATGATTCCTCAATGCTCCCTGAACCACTCTTTCACAATTTGAGCCTGATGAATCTTGGCATTGTCGTCCTGGAATATGCCCATTGATGGGATAACCTGGTCATTCAGTACATTCAGGTACTCAGCTGACATCATTTTATTGCTGCTTAACGTTGCTGATCCTTGACCTGACCAATTGAAGCCACCCCAGATCATAACACTGCCTCTAGAGGCTTGTACAGTGGGCACTATGCATGACGGGTGCAACGGCGACTTTTTTTTTGGCCAGGCAGTGTATATTGCTGCTGTCAAATAAGAATGATAAATATAATTATTACCTCATCACTAGTATAAGAACAGGCCCCTGTTTTTAGTACCTGGATAACTCAGTTAGCTGGTTAACTGTAAAACTCGGATACCCCTCAAATACGGAACATATGGACTAGCAAAGACACTGTTCCGAGTGCAGTTAGCCAGCAACAAGGAACTGGGCCCAGGAGTTATATGATCTCCCCTGTGAGTAAGGTTGTTTTAGCTAACATTTGGGTAAATAATTTCCTTTGGGTTGAGGAAGATATTATTAGAAATTTGAGCTGCTAAGGGTGTTTGAGGTGTACACTGCTAAGTATCATTCTGTTTACCATGTCATTATATTACGTTGTAATAGCTAGCCAACAGAAATTGGTTGCGCAAAATTTTCCAGTTCATAGTTATAATGACATTGACATTGTGGTGTGGTCTGTTCTCAGCTGGATAGCTACATAGTTTCAGAGATTTGTAACATTATAGATACTCTACTCAAACACTGCTAGCAGATCATTGTGATATAGGCTGCTACATTTACTTGATCTATCCACATGTTGTCCATCAAGCATATTTCAGTAAATCATCATGTAGAAATAATGTTTGTTTAATAGTTTACTTTCTGGATTTGATTTATTAAACAGGCATAATTTTTAACCCATACAAGAGTTGGATTGGAACAGTTGGACCTTACCTGCCTCACATTTGCATTATTTTGTTAAGGTGGTTGCACACCAGTCGGACATCCTCTTACAGGCCAATGTTGGCCAGAATTGGCTCATTTTGTAATACCATCCTTAAGCTTATTCTTTAAAGGCATAACTGCATAATGGTTTTGGCACAAAGGTATATAAGAATTTGGGGCTGTAAGATTACTGCAAAGAATGGTGGAGGAACAGACTCTCCCGGGATCACTTTGATGTTTTATTCTTACGCACTGTCAACCTGGCAGTTAAGGGCCAGATGCTGTCGTACATTTGCAACTTTTCAGTTCTGACCAAGACTATCTTTCCGCTCCCCCTACACTAATTCATTGTGAAGTTCTGCACTTGACAGAGGATGTCAGCAGCTGGTGTTCATTGTGAAGAAGACAAGAAGGGTCGAGACGTCGTGAGGTCAGGGCAGAACGTGTCTGCCGCTGTATGTGTTTTCTCACTGGAGCGACACCACACACTGGTCTGGAGCTCATAAGTGATTATGCTGTCGCTCTGGAAGGAGGGGGGACATGGGAATTCTATTCTGCAAGGAGGGGGAAATGGGAATTCTCTTCTGCAAGGAGGGGGAAAAGGGAATTCTCTTCTGCAAGGAGGGGGACATGGGAATTCTCTTCTGCAAGGAGGGGGACATGGGAATTCTCTTCTGCCATGTGCCAGCTCGAGCCTGTCTACTTTTTCGCTGCAAAGTCACGTGACGGTTTTGGCTGTCAGCAACAGCAGGGAACTACAGATGTTTTACGTCTCTTCTGTCTGCCTGTTTCCATCAGTCATTAGACATGATAGGCTATGTAATAGTGACAGCAACAAACTTTCTCTGATGCTGGGCTGTGAAGTAATATGGCCCGGCTTGAGCTGGTCCTCATTATCTGAGAGAAAATGTCAGGCAAATGTTGAGATGTGGTTATCGAGCTGCAGACCATGAACTGCTGATTCATCCATTCGCATTCAGATCACAAAACAGGACATCCACCCCATTTCCATACAGGTTATTCCATTCAGATTAATCCAAGCATTGATTAATCCCAGAAACTAAGAATAAATGTTGTAGATGGGCTCATTGCGGCGAAGGTAAAACTAATTGACTTCCTGTAATTATGGAGGGAACTCACCTCAGAGAGATTGGCTGTCAAACTCATTAGACAACGCATCTCAACTACCCTTGAATCATAATTTTATTTTAGATTTTAGATTAGTCTCATCCCATTTTGTGTTAGTTAATCTAAGTCTTGCGGTTAAACCAGCATGCAGTCCCCAAGCTGAAATTTGCTGCTTGGATGGTGAACATGGATAAGAAAGATGAAGCAACTAAATGTGAAGCATGCATTTTAATGTCGGTCAGAATATGGAAATGAAAATGCCCACTTTGCAACAAGCAAGCTGACCTCAATATTTGTGCAATTTCACATCTTTCATGTTAACTTCCAATACATTCCAATACAAAACAAATCGAACAAAACTCTCTAATCAAAAGGCGTAAGTAAAAATCTTAAACTACCGGTACCAAAGCCGATATTCCTGACTTGGTTGAAATGGCCCCATGAAATAAGCCATTAAAAATAAGAGAACAAAGGAAAAGCCACTGAAGACATGTGAAAGGACAGGACAGGAATTACACCTCGCTCTTGACTCCATACACATGCCCGGGCCCTCACTTGCACCGTTGATTTTCGCTCTCTCACTGACCGTGACAGAGAATTATATCAGATCGACATATGACGTGAACAAAAGTTACTTTGAATAGATACAGATTCATGAGAAAAGAACGGGTTGGCTGCATCTGCATGACATTTGCATTGTTTTGTTAAGGCATCTGCGCACTCTCTCCCTAAAGGCAGACACCGACTAAAGAATCTGCGAAGGTAATGTGCTGTCGAAAAAACAACAGAAAACATGGTGATACAGCACAGGGGCACTGTAACAGCTCTTCTTCTATTAGGAGCGCAAATAATAATCAGGGTCTCGCCAGACCTTAGGGCCTTGGTTGCTATTTGATGGCACCACAAGCTGATCTTTGTTTTACGAGTGAACACAATCTAACGTCTCCATTCAAGCACAGTTGCTCCTTCCTTTATTACCACACATGATCAACCACGTCCAGAAACAGATAAATTACCACTCAGAAGTGAGTAATCCAGAGTAATCTTAATATAAACACAATAAATGCAATTTTGAAGAAAGCTTATGTAGGCAGCTTTTTAATGCTTATTTGATCACATAATTAGCTTACTGGATTAAATGTAAGCTCTTTCTGATCAGCAGAACTAGGCATTTTACATTTCTAGCATTTTGACCACCATGAATGATTTTTTTTTTATAAAGAAAGTGTGTGTAATTTACTCAGGTTTACTGGTTCACAAGGCCCAGTGGGCCATGTATAACACCACCAACCAACGGCGATTGAAAATGTCAAATCAGGAGAAAAGGCTGTAGACAAAAGCTAACAAATGCTGACAGGCGTTTGTGTTGTGTTGTGTCGAGGGGACGCTGGGTCAGTGCACAGGCACCTTTAGTCTCTGTCTCTCAGTCAACTGCACTGTTCCGTCAACCCCGATGTTTCCTGTCAGAAAGGCTCAAACTACAGGAGAGGATGGATTACCGAGCCAAAGCCCGAGTGCAGGGACGGCATGTGCGACATTCACAGAGGCAGCTAAAAGCAGCAGATCTCCCTCTGTCTGCATGGCTCACAGTTAAGCCCTATGGGGTGTACTGCACCCCCCCCCCCCCCCCCCCCCCACCGGAAAACCCCAAAGTATCTAGGCCTGGATCTCATTAGTGGTGGACTTCACCAAGGCAGCTAAGAGTAGTGTAGTCTGAACCTAAACCTATTTCCCCTCTCCATCTAGGCAAAATAACTTTAAAAAATCTGGAAAGGGCCCAAGAGGGGCCAGAGATAATTTTTCATCGGCAAGAGAAACAAGATGTTTTTCGATAGAAATCAGCGCAATCTCTCTCACATCGAGGAAATCACCGACACCGTATCTTGAGAGGACTTCAAATCTAACGGGGGACCGTTTGACCCCCGCCCCGGGTGTTATCTGAATAATTTAAAACAATCGGAGGCCATTTCCTCACGGTTAAACTCACTCTCATGTCTCCCTTCTCCCAGCCAATGTGGGAACAATCTTCCCCCCTTTGCATCTCCCATGGGAGATGAACTCATCCCAAACCACTGTGCACAGTGCAGCCCCTACAAACAAAACAAACCTTCATAAATCTCCCTCATATGGATTACTGCAGTGAGCAGGCTGGGAAATCTATATAACCAGCGGACTATCTGAGGTCATGCAATACGACACCGATTCTGCCTACTCTGCAATCAAACTGAAACAGTAAACAAGACATAAAGTACAGAGTGCCACTGAACAGAAATGGAAAGTGGGAGTATTGACTGTGAATTGGCAAAACCCTCAAAAGTGGAACAGCTGAAGCAGGACAGGATTTTTTTATGCAATTGCCCCGAGCCAGGCCTCATGCAGTTCTGTCTGGACAAATGGATACAGGAATCGGAAGCAGGAGGTGGGATTTACCTGTGAATTTCCTTGTTTGTCCAAAAGCCTTATTTGTTATCATCACTTGACTATTATCGCTGTTGTTTGTGATCCAGAATAGATTGTCATATGAGAGTTTAACACTAGTGAGGCTCTTGGGTGAATGGGTCGAAACCACGGTAGCAACATGTGCACTCATGTACACGATCATTTTATTGAGTAAACAAGATCGACCCCGACATACTTTAAACACGCAACCACCTGTCTTGGAGTCAGAGGCACTACCCTTGCACCACACGGTCATGTGACACAGCAGAAGAACAGCAGCTATCTGCATGTCGGCCAGGGCTGTCCCCTAGCTGCTGGACACATGGGCGTATGTCTGGCCCAGACTGAATGTTTTCAGCGATCCAAGGAAGGAAGACTGCATGTCTACTCAAGCTGCATGTCTACTCTGCCCCTCTAAGGAGATAATGTTATATAATATACATATAATATACATATGACGTTATATAATATACTGTGCATGTCTATAATGATGATGTTATATAATATACATGTAAGCAAAAAAAAAAAGGGGGAAAAAGCATGACCCCCTGATGAGGAGCCAGACATACAAACCATTGCACCCTGAGGTCTGGATCCCAATGGGGAAAGCACAAGCCCTGTCGGCAGGTTGTCAGGTTTATCTCTGGCTGTTGCTAAACACGGGTTTCTGACCGGACGGGACACTTTTCAGCGATACGAAGCAGAGGCTCTGCAGAAATATCAGACTCCTGTATTTCTGTCTCTCCCAGCTTTCCACCCCGTTGCAGTGTGCAGCGATCAGTGATGCCGACACCCTGCTTTGTCCCAGTCTTCAGCTGTTTCTCCAGTGGAAGAAGTGCAATCCCGCAGTTTGTCGACAATACCTTCAGTCTAAGTCAATGCATAGGCTGGCCCAAGCAATGGCTGCAGGCTGAGAGCTGACAGTCTAACCCTCATTTGGCCCAACAAAACAGGCAGTGGAAAACAACCCCAGACCTCACATATGCCGGCCTGGTTCCAGGTTCCAGATCAGAGAAGGGGGATTAGGGGTTCATAAGCCCTATCATTCACCAGTGCCAACAAAATTCCGAGTATGATTCCTGGCTATTGTATTACCTGCCATTATTTGTTCAAATGTTGACATTAATAGTTTCATATGCAGCGTAGCCATAGACGTTTTCATTAGTCGTGATTGGTCAGCAGGTAAATTGCTGGACCTAGAAAGGCACCCCAAAGAGGACAGAGTTGTCATTTACCGGTGTGAAAAAGGCTGACCTGACGTGATTCGAACACTGCAACCTTCTGATCTGGAGTCAGACGCGCTACCATTGCGCCACAAGGTCATACAACAAATGGCTATCTGGAGTGAGCCATGTTTACCATTGCTGCTGAATATAGGTGACTCACCAGATTACAGCAACTGCCTGGATGCTGAAGTGTTCCAATGCTTGGGATTTCCTCAAATATTACACTTTAACAGTTATTTTCCTTCATTTGAATTTTGTTTCCCCCTGCTACCTCTTAAGCCAGGGGAAAGAGAGCATGGAGAGAGAGAGAGAGAGAGAGAGAAGAGAGAGAGAGAGGAGAGAGATGAGAGAGCATGGAGAGAGAGAGAGAGAGAGAGAGAGAGAGAGCATGGAGAGAGAGAGAGAGAGAGAGAGAGAGAGAGAGAGAGAGAGAGAGAGAGAGAGAGAGAGAGCACGTACAGTGGGGCAAAAAAGTATTTAGTCAGTATTTAGAAGTTACCAATTGTGCAAGTTCTCCCCACTTAAAAAGATGAGAGAGGCCTGTTATTTTCATCATAGGTATACCTAAACTATGAGAGACAAAATGAGAAAAAAAATTCCTGAAAATCACATTGTCTGATTA